>DWGR01000103.1:0-34089 GCA_018247715.1 Heliconius burneyi
TTCGTAAGAATCTTAAAATACTGAAGCCGAAGGAGTATGTCAGCTTTTGAGATCTCATCAATGCGAATACATCACTGACAATCTGTAATAATTAAATAGGTTAAAAGAAAAAAATAAAGATTGTTATTAAAATATGATAACCTTATCCTAATTGAAGAAGCGAATAAAAATAAAGAGAAGTAAATATGAATTAAAAAAGTCTGAGTAGGCTAAATGGAAACATTAAAAGTTTGTAAAGAAATACGGGCCACGTGTCTGTAGTGCAATAAATATCATGAATAAATAAAAAAAAATGTAAAACAACAAACATTATGTTGGCGAATGCAGTTCGTTTTTTAGGTTATCTTTCTAAATTATCTGTACTTCGTGAATGATGTGACATCATTAATTACTTGGTAAGTCATTCTCCGTGCTATTGATTATTTGCAAATTCAATCAATTTAAATCTGTCGTTATCGTGGCCCTAAAGTAAACATTATTAACATATTTTGGTAACATATCTAATATTATGAAGGAAAACGTTGATTAGTAATTATTTTTAAAATAAAAAAAGGCATGTAGGACTTAGAACCTATAGAGGAGCACTAAATAGAGATTTCTCCAAGTTTTTCCAAACCACAAAAATAAATCATATATAAAATCTAATTATATTCATCTGAATGAAAATATGAATACCATACTCGTATTTTAGTTCTTTGCAATTACACCACAAAGGCATCCAAATTAATAAATACAATATATATTTTAAACATTTTCAATATACCTTGATCTCGGTTTTAGTATACACTTACTTGAGCACGGTTTAAGTAATGAATAGATTCTGGGTCGTCTAACAAAGCCTGGGATATTAAATTCCAAGTTTTAACATCGTAGTTGACTCGATAGTGTCCTGAATGTAAGACATTATATATGAATATTAGCACAATGTATCAGATGAATTAATTAACAATGTAATTACTGATTAACATAAGCCTATAAATACATTTAGATCCGTAGCAGGTAGGGCGTCTGATTGTAAGCGCGACGGTCGTGGGTTTGATTTCCAATATAAAAAAAGAATTATTGTCATTGGTTCGATCTGATAACAAGACGCGAATTCCGCCATCTCTAAAATTGGGATGGAGGTGCCAGATTTAGCGTTACGCTATAAAACATATATAAATTATTAAATTGACGAGTACTATAACCGTGAATTTTCCTAATGGATTTAAATTGAAAGAAGCAACAAAGCCCATCGAATTTATAAAATTTAAAGAAAGGAATTAAAAGAAGCAATACTAATTTTCATTTGTCCATTGCTCAATTTAAAACAGACACCCGCGAGTTTTATAAATAAATAAAGATTAATGAAAATTAAAAAAAAATCGATCATTAGCATTATATGTTTCATAGAAATGAATGTCATTGTAACAAAATAAAATTACCAACGATATAGTGATGATCTATATAAATAATTTACTCCTTCCTGTACATTTAGTTCTATCATACAATTATGAAATAGATTAGAATTTCTAATGAGAGCATTATATCAGTTCCTCTATACCGTTCAGAAAGCACAGAATATGTAGAAAAATAATAAATTTACCGTGTTGCTTTAAGTTAATAATTATCCACTCCTCAGCTGGAGCTATTTGGATGACAGCTGTTTTAGTGCTCAGCATATAAACTGGTCGAAGATTGTTGAAATTTGGGTTAGATTTCGTAGCAAAGGTGATAGGTATAGGATATATCTGATCTGTAGGACTCGCTGAGGCACTTTGGAAGTATCTTTCCTGAAAATAATACAGAATATAGTTTGTATATCAATAAATATAACAAAATATAGTATATATGTATATCTAGATTGTAACACTAAACATTTCCTTAGTATGATCATTCGTTTTGGTCTACCGGGGTCCATGGAAGCATCTAATGTTACCCATGGCCCAGGTGCCAGTAAAACCGTTTCAAAAGGACAAAAATTTACCCAAATATTGATGATTAATTTTAAGTAAAAATGGTTATGTATTTTTTATACCTGCGTCAAAGTTATTTCTCCTGTAGAATAGTCCACGTCCACTGTCAGAAGAGGATATCCAGCCTCATTGACCCAAATACGATAGAATTCCGTGAAATTGAAATTTGGATACAGGCTAAGTGAACCATCCTCCACTATAGCCTGATTGAAAGCGTTGAATAAATCGTATTGATCTGTTGCTTTGTAAGGACTGGAAAAATGATAATTCTATAATTTATGAGAGATATTTTTTTAGTCCCCTGTATCCTACACATAGCGTGGTAGGCAGAGGGAACCTGGGAACCTAGTGTTATGGCAACATAAATCGAGATATTGAATTCCGACAATCAAAGCAAGAACTCGTAATGTTTCAAACGGAATGTCAAAATGTCAAGAGTGTCGGTCCTCTCCGCCTATCCTGCTGTGCGGGATATGAAATATATTAAAACGAAATCATTAACATAAATTCTTAAATTTACCGAACATTGAATTGCTTAAATATATCAGAATAATATTATACAATTACCACTTCGGTTGCATAAATGTTTTTTTCAATATTTTATCATAATATTGAAAAAACAAAATACTTCGATATATTTTAAGATATTGTAATTAGTAAAATATATGATTTTTGGTCCAAGCGTATGATTTAATAAAAAAAAAGAACTCATTTAATTCATCTTTCTAAACAACTACTACTACTAACTACTAATGGTTATTGTTAAAGCCAAAACACAAAACTAAAAATAAATGGTTACTTACTTGTCTCTTAAAAAATATTGACACGCTTTCCTAAAAGTTTCAGGTGTGATCATATTAACTAACATTTTTAAGAAAGCCGCACCCTTGGAATAACTGATTGTTCCAAAGTGGCCAGTAACTTGGGCAGGTGTATTGACATCGTGGTTTAGAGGAACAGTGGAAACACCAGAATCAAAAGATAAACTGTTCTGTATGTATCGAGCGTTGAAATGTTCGTGAAGCTCGTATTGTGGAAACATCTAACACATAAAATATTTAATTTAATATATTTTATAAATAGAACATTAATAAATCAAATACTTAAGCAGTTTCGTATATATTTCTGGAGTTTTTATTTATTTAAAAAGATTAAAGGAGGAGTAGCTTGTTTGTATCTGAGCTGAACTGAAAACTATAACTTACCTCATGTGCAGCGATATATCCAAAGTAGCTAGCGAATCCTTCGTTTATCCAAGTGTTACTCCACCAGTAGCAAGTGATCAAGTTGCCGAACCACTTGTGAGCGAGTTCGTGCGAAACCAGCGTGGTAGCATAATGTTCCACGGACATGATTGTTTCACGTGGATCGATTATTAAATATAATTCCCTAAAAATTTTGATACAAATAATAATAATATGTTTATTATTAAAATAAAAAACAGGTGACCATGATGCTGCATTCATGTACAACTATGTAAGTTGTCCATAAATGCAGAATCATTTACTAAAAGAATAGATTCTCTTAATACAAGCTTTTCTCCGATTTTGTTTAAATTACTTTGACTTGTATCTTGAAAAAAGAAAGGAATATTTATTTTTGCTTACATCTTATAGCATAGACAATGAGACAAATATATATATTGTGACAATAAAGTATCTGGAAATTTCAATTTAAAAGTCGCGCGTTAACTATTTTTCAAATATATATTTTTTGTAATTTGGTAGCACCGTGCTGACCTCTGATACCAATTTTTAGCGCGATCTGGCAGCTAGTTTGTTGACAGCACTCAGTTTAGTAAAAAAAATATCCAAAATTTTTTAATAATTTTATCTAAAAAATATATTTAAATTAAGCTAAAATTGTAAAAACTTTTTTACCTACCTATAACTAACCATGCCCCAATTTTCTGTACCAGCCGATGCCCAATCAGGTGAAGAAATGTGGTCGTTCAATAAATTTGGATGTAGACTTGAGTACGGAATATTGAAGTATTCATCAAAGAATTCCGTCATTTTGACAGTCAATTCTAATGCATGCTCACCTAAGCCTGCTGTATTAGATCTACCAATAATTCTTATAGCAGGAGAGAATGATGTATTGCTAGCAATCACTTGGAAAGATTCGCTCACCAAAAATGTTACTAGGTACGAAGACATAACTGGGGTAGCCGTGAAATGATCGACTACACGACTATTTTCAATGCTGGAAATATTATTGAAAGGCATTTTAAAGCTTGTAACTTATAATATGAAATTAATAGTACAATAAGATATTATTAAATTTATATATATATATATATATATATATATATATATATATATATATATATATATTAAATTCTTATTATTATCGTACTTACGATTCTCTTCGTTCAAGAGCAGTATTTGAAAAAGTTCCATTGTATCCTAAAGGTTTAGACAAATGTAGCTTGAATGCTGCCTTAAATAATGGCTCGTCCCAACAAGGAAACGCTTGTCTCGCATTGTAGGGTTGGAAATGTGTAGTCGCATATATTCTAAGAAATAATTACATGTTGTGTAAAAATCGATATTCCATAGTAATCAATAATCAATATATCTATAATCTTTTTACAGAAACGAATAATATAGACTAAAACAATATTTTTATTTATTTTATGCCAATAATTTACAAAATTCCATTGCAAAATGGCCATTGAATCTACTATCCAGCCAGTTAAGCAATCAATATAACTATTGATTTGTTTTGTTTCTTACCTTTCAACTCCATCACTGTCCACATACCAACCTCTCCATATACCCCTCTTCATTGGACCTTCATTCATTTTATTACTATACTCAATATAAAGGGAATAATTTGTTCCTAATACAAGAGATTGTTGCAAATTTATTTTCAAGAAATGATACTGAGGTTCCAAAGAATATTCGTTAAGTACTTCTTGACCATTAAACGCATTTACTCTTACTGATTTTATTGTTTCAACATTAGAGTGCAAAACAATGTTTGATACATTCTCTTGCCTTGCCTAAAATTGGAGTATATAAAAAAAATAATTAAATTAAATCAAATATATGATTAAATTAACACAGCTTCACGCTTTATTAGGCATAAAGAGAGTAGGCAGTTAGAGAGAACGAAGCGCCAAACATACCTCTTTAACCTCGTCCACTTTCATCAATCTCTTCAAAAAGTAGTAATAATTTAAATTAACTTTAAATAAGTTACGTTTAAGTAAGTTTCACAAAATGATATATAGCAACAGAAAACAAAACAAAACATACCTGAATAATAATAGTTTCTCTACCATCGAAACTAAATGGACGATCAATTGCCTCAGCAAAATATAAATCAATGTATATATCATACTCCAAGGGCACCACGTTTTGGGGTAAACGGTATGCTGTGTCTGTGCTCCGAGAAACTGTACCCTCAGGAATATCTATAGCCTCTTCTATTTCTGATATCCACAAAGGATTATCGGCACTTGCGGTGGCTAAGACCACAAGGCCTGTAAAAATGTAGAACAAGGACATTTCTGTAAAAATACTATGTATGTTTATAGGTTTTCACTCTTTAATAAGACATTTATATATACTCCAATATTAATTAACAAAATCAGTCACGCAGTTATTTCTGCAGGGGAGAAACATCGAAAAGCCTTTTGATATAGTTGCTTGATGTAAGAACATCAAGAATCTATGTCAAAAGATACGGCCTCTTGACCGTCGTGGTGCAGTGGCAAGGATGTGACTGTAACGCGACGCTTATCGGTTCGATCCTTACTCGAGAAAGTGAAATGTTTATTTACGTTTATATTTCCATTTCTTCGTTCCTGTGTCAAGGCAAAGCGCAGCGTTGAGTTCTGCCACTTAACACGCCTCCAGAATTCGGCAGAAAGTGAGGATTGGAGTGTCTTAGCAGGGAACAGAGGCAGAGGGAACCTAGGTTCCCTAGGGAGAATCAGAATTTTTACACAAAAAACACACAGATACTCACTTTTCACCTACTTTTCAACGATTTCGTGTTGAGTAACGAAATTTAACACCGCGTTTTGTTTTGTTACGAGTGAAAGGAATTGAACCCCTAAATGTCGCGTTTACAGACGTTGTGCATCTGTGACATAATGGGATATAGTAGGAAGGAAGTATAAACTTAAATATTAACACCTATACCTGAAATATAATTTTTTACATTAAAATAAACATACCTGATAAAAATGTCCTCATCAAAGCTTGGATTGAGATAAAATGAATCCAATTATTGTTTCAAATACCTTCCAATCAATAAAACAGTGATAAAAATTATAATAAGATAATAGTTAATCTTTTGATTGTGTTTCGATATCGATCTGAATATAATAAACTGATAATAATATTTGGAGAATTAAATTGTTATTACTTATGTGTTTGTAATATATTCTCGATATCGAATGTACGTCAATATATTTACAACTTTATGTTACATTTTTTTCTAACGAAATGAAAATTTAAATGATAAATTTTCAGCTTCAATGTCAAATTGTAAATTGACATATTTTTTCAGCTCTGCGTTCGCGTCACCTGATGGTAAGTGATCACCGCCGCCCACGACCCCGTGCAACACCAGAGGGGCTACAGGTGCGTTGCCGGCCTTTAAGGTGGAAATAGACGCGCTTTTTGCAGGTAATATGTCATATCGACCTGAAAACAAATGTCTAAATGTCTTCATACTAAGTTTTATCTTACTACCTTGCTTTAGAAGCGGGATAAAGTTGAGAAAACATGAAAATAATCGACTAACTTATTTATTTGTTTTATTGTAAATTTATTATTATTAAAGAAAAAATTAAGCAGAGGATAAAAATTGTGAAAATATAAATTAAACGACAAAGAATATTACGGAGTGACTTGAGACTAGGTTCCCTCTGCCGACCCTGCTATGTGCGGAATACAGCGTGAAGCTGATTATTCTAATCTATTACTTTTCATTAGCGCCTTCTATTTCTAATAGCCTATATATTTTCACCTTGTCATTTATCTATTAACATGTTTTAATAAAATAAACGAATAACGTTGGCATTTCGGTTTACTTTGCTATTTCTAAATTGTAGTTGAATGTTTTACAGTATAGGTATAAAATGTTTAAAAAAAAGGAAATAAGGGCTCCGTACAAACTTCATGATTGTAGGTCAACGGGAATGTGTTTTATACGGTTAGAAAAAAACACACATCCATTTTGTAAAAAAATAACTTCAAATATAAGTTTACAAGGTGTTCTTTCTGTTATATACTTATATATACTTTTCGGATTATCTTTATTTATACTGCAAATTCTACTTATTGATAATCGCATGTTTCGATTGTGTTGATTTAAGAGCTTCAAGGAATATTTTGTACTAATTTTGACTTCCATGTAATAGAAAACAAATAAATAACAATAGATAAAACTGCATTTTTATATAATAGTATTCAATAGTAGTTAGAGGTTTTTTCTTTAAAACTCTTAAATTAACACTTTTCAAAACCTGTTTTTAACTGTACACTTCTTTAGCTACGTTGCGCTCTTTTAGGTAGCGGAGAATCTTATGGTTTTGCGTCGCCGATATGTTAATATTAACGGTAACTCGATTGATGGGTGGCTTATGAGTGGCACCTCAGAATCATTTTTATTTCACCTCATGTATTTTAAGCGATTTTCAGTGGTTCAAGAAGTGCTTAAGAATTTGTGTTTTTTAAGATACAGCATTCTTTTAAACAGAGTATTTGCCAAATTACAGTGACACTGTTGGGCTTACGCTCGTGATTTTTCTCTCAAAATTATTTATATCTCAATAATATTTGTATCATATAATATTTAAATCAGACTACAAGGTTTAAATATAACATCGAAACAAAAATCTTTTCTTAAAACTTACATTTTAACGTACAATTTTTGGGGACTGTGGTGAAAAACTTACTGGTATTCTTTTATTTCACAAGTTATTTCAAAACAAGATAGTATTTGTGTTAATAACAAAAGGCTAGCTCAAGGAAACGTTAAAAAAACTACATGAAAGAGTAAAAAACAAATAAATACGAAAATTATTAAATCCAAAAATACATAAACTAACAATATTATTATACGATCTAGCTATTAATTTGGCTTATGAGTAGTTTGAATTAAACCTAGTGTTATAATGATAGAAAAAGACACAAAGTAAATTATTAATTAACTTAAAAAAACAAGTACAAATTGACCAGTAGGTATGTATGGAATGTTCGTGAAATTGCATTATATTTTCCCTTTATATCTTCGGCTTTCGGGTCACCTACGTTTATTCCGATATTATTTTACTTAACTATTCGGAGATAATTAGCCAAATACAAATGAACAACCAAGCTGACATAGTCTAACCATATTTAACATCAGATTGGATGTCAAACCACGACGAAATATCACAGATGACTACATATTGTCTTACTCGTGTATTGTTCTAGCGAAACATCTCATAAAATTTCTTTTATACTTCCATGTAAAATTTCTCTTCCACCTTATAATTAAATGATTTTACCATATAAATGTACTCCATTTAGGGGAAGTTGTATTGTTTCAGTATGTTAGCTCAGTTAGGCGAAATCAAACAAAAACCTGTTATAACAAATTTCCCTTAGACTCAACCCATATCCAAAACACTTTGATTCTTTCATATAAGATTCGGTTACAGTAACTGATAGTTTTTTATTATGAATGTCAGATATTTTCAGTGAAGGTTACAAGGCTCCATATCATCCATAGTGGCAACTTATCAAACTCAACATTACGTAGACTCGGTTAAATTTTTGAAAGTATCCTTCTCTACATTACTTCAAACTAATAAAATTTGGTTTAACCTATTTTTTTTAATTTTACAGCAATGTTTAATGGGTGTTGGATTTACAATCGCTATTGGATATAGGCTCAGCTCAGGTGGTTACAACGAGCCATGTTTTTCGTAATTGTTGCCGACAATCATTGATTTATAAGACGCTATCACGTCAAGAGATTGACTATATCATAAAATATAAAATGTTTTTGAAATTTATTAAAATACTTTACATTATGTAAGTAACGTAACGATTTAGATAAATTGCGACTGCGAATTAGCTGAAAAAAGGGAAATGACATGATTTCATAATGTTTTTTGAGTCAGTCGTGGTGCAGCACAATGGTGTTACTGTAACGCGACAGTTGTGGGTTCGATCCTCACTCCAGGAAGTGAAATATTTATTTACGTATTATTTATTTCTTCGCTCTGGAGTCGAGGCAAAAGCGCGGAGTTGAGTTCTGCCCCTCAACACGTAATGTGCATCACTGCTGTGTGCGGGATACAGTGTGAAGCTGAATTTTTATTTTTTTTTATTTATTTTATTTGTTAATAAAATTTATGATAAATCGTAAGGCTTTTATTTAGTACAATACTCGTAAACACACGGGAAAAAGCGATACAAATAACAAAACACTGTCCAACCAAATGAAACAACAAATTTTGTATTGTATTATAGGAATATTTATTAAAAAATTATAGATATTTAAAATAAGCTCAAATAGAGCTAAACTTATATTGATTGAATTAACATTTTAAACTTAATGAAAAAATTGTGCGACCAATGCCACTAAGAGAAGTGTCACCGAACCAGTTACTGCGGCGGATGAATTTCCGCTGCGAATGAAGGTTACAACATCAGGTGCTACATTGTTACCCCATCTGATGTTGCTCATGGCTGCTGACACGACAGCCACTCCGTTGCTGAATGAGCTTTCTAGTTCTAGCTGCTTCTCGTACACCCAACTTTGGAACTGAAATTAAATTAAAATATTAAATCAAAAATTAAATCAGCTTCACGCTGTATCCCGCATTCAACAGGATAGGCAGTGGAAACTTATTATAAAGACACTCCACTCCCCACTTTCCGCCGTATTCTGAAGGCGTTGCCTGTTGAGTAGCAGAACTATACGCCGCGCCTTATCTCTACACCAGAGCGAAGAAATGGTAATATAAACGTAGATAAATATTTTACTTCATCGAGTCGGGATCGAACCCACAACCGTTGCGTTACAGTCACACCCTTGTGCCGCTGCGTCACGATGGCCTCAACGGAATAAAATTAAATAAATTAATAATGACGAAACGGAGTGTGCTAATTTGATAACTAGCTGATAAGTGAAAGAAGAAAATTCTATGATTATTATTAATAGTCTGCAGTTTGACCTAAAATGCAATAAAATGGCATTTGTTTCATATTAAATTGAATATTAAAAAAAAAACTATGACAGTTACCTTAACAACATCTTCAAAGTTGGTCAAGAAGGACGCTACAGCGTTGATGCAGATATTAAGTCTAGCTGCACCTCCGTACCTGAAGATAGAATTTCATTAATAAATTATTAATAATAATAATCATTATTAGGATAATAATACAATAAAATAAAACTAGAAAAATTATTATTACTAATTAAATTAAGGCTTTACAAATCTAAATGGTACTGCAGCTCAATAAGAGTATTTACTATTGCCTTATTATTTTGAAAAGCAAACAAGTAAAAAAAACGTCAAAATAATGACGTCTCGTTCTTAATGTTCTTGGATCCTTTTGAGGCATTATAAACTTATATTTGTAGTTTATTTCATACTAAATTTGCGCATACTGTGAGTATGCTTAATACTTCTCGTTGACCTACCGGAATCGTCGGCCACAGTTACAAGATTTCCTCTATCGATCTCATAGATGGGATCATATATTAGAGGAAACGTGAGAAATAAAATCTATCTTAAAAAGTATTAGCTAGTTATAAGGTAAAAATACATACGTGTCTCTGATTGCATTGAAGTTGTTGTACAAGAAATCGAGGACTAGATCCAAATTTTCTCTGTTGCCTTGAAGAGCAAATTGATAGGCGTTAGTCCTGTCGTGAATCCTGATTTTATCACTGTACATAGTCTGGAAGAGGTAGCTGGAAACAAATAATTGTATGTTGTTGTGCTATGTTCTTTTTAAACTGTCATAACGTATGTTAAAAATAGATCCTCCTTATGTTTGTTTGTCATTTACAAATTTGCTTTCATGTACTGTAAAAATTTTCAATTTAAAAAAGTATTTTTCTTTGAATTATAAGTAGTGTATGTAATCAATTATGTGTTATTATTCCCATTAGAATCTCTCTGTTATTTGCACAATCGACTAGATAATATAATTCATTATTTTTTTTAATTTAGTAACCCAGAATAATTAATATATAAATAAAATATATCATAAATGTTTGTTAATAAAGCCACTAATGGTACATTTGGGAAGTGAAAAAAAATCTAAAATAAATTAATCTCCTCGACTTCCATAGATTAATAATATATAAGCTATTCTCATATTCCTGATCCGTCCAGATAAAACACATCGATCTAATGTATAAAAATATACATATAGACATTGATTCGCAATGTTTAAAAAGAGGTTAAAAGTGAAATGACGGTGTTTGAAACATGAAAATGTAGAATTGTAAATTCTGAACTAAGTTATAGTTGCTTTAACAAATACTTACTGTGTCAAAGAAGATCTATCTCTAGTACAAGCTAGAGTACGCAAAATGACGACCATGTCGGCAGCGTTCTCGGAACTATTATATTTCTGGAAGAGGAATTCATAGTCCGAAGCGTTACCATGGCGTAGACCAGAGCAGTAGACGTAGCGGCGAGCGTTTTTGGGTACACTGTAAAAGTAATAAAATATATTTATACTTATATGTCTAATGTCTATGTCTTGATATGTACAAGATTTTATTTATCGACATTTGTATCAAAGAGGGCGTCACGGCGCAGAGGCACAAGTGTGTGACTGTAAACGCGATTGGTTGTAGGTTCGATCCCTACTCGAGGAAATTAAATTTTTATTATTTTCATTTATTCGCTTTGGTGTCGAGGTAAAACGTGGCGTTGTATTCCGCCACTCAACATGCAATACCTCAAGAATTGGACGGAAAATGGAGAACGGACTGTCTTAACATTAGTTTCCCTGGGCCTACCCTACTGTGTGTGATATACAGCATGAAACTGACAAGCACATATTCATTATAACATATTTGATACGTGTCTTTCAGTGCATACATCTATTATTACCGTAGACCTATATTTATAAATTAATATATTTTAAAATATTTTTAACAATTTAAATCAGTACAAACAAACTTATTTTAAATGCAATTAAAACTTACATATAGGTAGCGTTGTTCCTAAACTCGTTCCACTTTGCAAGACTGTCACTGACGCATCCTTCGTGGCCAAGATTGCAAGCATAGTTCATAATAATCATTCTCGCATGTTGGACAGAGACCAATTCGTTAGGACTTTCATTGTAGCCTAATTCTCCTATAGCACCTTCGAAGAGTTCTAATAAATATTCCTGTAAAGATCCAAATTATATTAATAAAACATATGCCGTCAATTTAAAATGGAAGACGGGGGGAAATAAGGGGAAACAAACGTGCTACTGTAAGCGGGATATAATGTTATTATAAACATAGTCCAGACAGCGAGTTAAAAGCGAAACATATTAAATTTAGATTTCCGAAAGAAACAAATTTCATTACTAATGTTGCACAACCTTAAATTACCATTAATAAAGTATATAAAAAATTTTTGTACACAATTTACTTACACTAAATTCTTCATAAGCAGCAGGCAAGTGCTCCAGCCTCCTTCGCACCCAATCAAGCTGTGTCAAAGCTCCATTCCAAACGTAGTAGCTGCTTTCGTTTTTCAAAAATGAGAGTACATCGAAGGCGCGGTGGACACTGATCTTACCAGCTCGTAGGAAGAAAAGGACATCATGGGCAATCTATTTCGGGAATATATTTTTTTATAATTAATTAGATACCATCTTTTGCGTCGGACTTCCCCGTTCTTTTGTTTCTTCCACATAGAGATATATAGACTCAATCCTACTTTTTCTCTTACTAGTCTAGATAATAATCAATATTATATAGGGATCTAAATATATTCCCTAGTATATCCATAACTACTTCCAGTCAAATACGACCTATGTACGCCTAAACGTGGTAAATATAATTTCTATTTTTTTTTTGTTTTTTTCAGCTTCACGCTGATCCACATAACAGGGTAGGGAGACGTAGCCAGCGAAAATAGTATTAAGACACTCTGTTCTCATTAAAGCAATTCTGTTTTCCATTTTCCGTTGAATGGCGGACTCGCCTCGCTTTGCATCGGCAGCGAAGTGCATATTATTAAATATTTTTATTTCCTCAAGTAGGGATCGAACCCACAGCCGGCCGCGTTTACAGTCGCACACTTCTGCTCCTGCGCAACGGCTGGCCTCAAGTTTTATCTGCTGTGACCTATTATTTAATCAGCTGTTTTAAATAATACTTTAAAAATTTTACTGCTTTACCTGTGCCCTGTTTAGCTTATGTATGACATCTTTGTTGTTGCGCAATTGAGATGCAATCATTTCCCAGTTGTGATCATCATAATTTACGCGGTAAAGTCCTAGAATACATATTTTTTTAAGTTCTCTACAAATCTTTTTAAATTAAATAAACAAGTGAAAAGAGCTAAGAATAAACAATGGATGTCGCAAAATTTTAATTTCAATAACTTTTTTAGCATGTATTCAAAAATAATGGTGACTTGATTTTAATTTTTTTTTTTTTTGAAAATGGAATCTAAGGAACAAAATTCGGTATGCGCTATGCGAAAAATATATTAAGTTAAAGGCAAACTTAGTAAAATAACAATTAAAATAATAAAGATTAGACATTTTAACAAAAAATAACCAAAAATGTCGACTAAATATTTATAATTATTTAAAACAATCAGCTTCACACTGTATCCAGCACACAGGCAGAGAAAACCTGGTGCTAGACATTCCGTTTCGCACTTTCCGCCAAATTCTGAAGGCACTGCATTTTGCACTAAGCAACATAAATCCCATAAGTGAAATATTACCTTCATCCATTCAATGTCTCCTATAAAATAAATACCCTTTACACTGTTTTACGTATGGCATGTGATGGAGAGACATGTTCCCACCTAGTGTTAAGATATTCCATCTCTCACTTTTTACTCAATTTACGAATATTGCGTTTTGAGTGGTGGAACTGAGCTCCGCGCATTTTTTATTACATACATACAAAAAAAATATCACCTGAATATTGCAAGTTTAATATAACCCAATCGTGCCCTGGATCTTTTTGGATGCTCATGCTACTATTGGAGAATATAAAACTTGGCTTAGTACTACTGAAATTTGGGTTTCCTCCGTGAGTCCATGTTATTGGAATATGCCAAATTGTTGGGTTTGGTGTACCACTTAATTGAAAACGTTCCTGCAAAATAATGTTCCATAATGTCATATACGAAAATCGATAAACAAGGAAAATAACAAGTTATAATTTAGACGGTTAAAATAATTGTTAAATCACGTAAGTCTATCGGAACAAAGAATGTTAATAATTTAAAAAACTGTTGTGAATATAAAATATATAGAAATTATCATAATGATTTTATTGATCAAACTGGTGATTTGGATTGCTTCTAGTAATACAAAACAACTTTCCTAAAGTAATTAATAAAAAGGCAAAAGTATACCTGAGATAAAGAAATGACTCCAGTGTCCATGTTGTTATTGACATTCACTACTGGTGCTCCTGGGTTTTGTACCCAGTTATCAAAAACGGCTCCCACATCAACACCAGGATAACTAACTTGAAAGCTTGAATCTTGTACAACTGCCCTTCGGAACGCTTCGTACATGTCATTGGGATACGCAATACCAAATGCACTGAAATTTGTGATAATATTTACAGAAGTTACAAATATATACTTTATTTTATTTTCCTCTTTTCTATTTTCTTTTGTTATTGTATCTTTCTCAGTCAATACTTACTGTTGTTTTAAATAATCTCTTAATGCATTTTTAAAAGTGTCAGGTCCAACAAAATGTTCCATCATTCTTAAGACTGAAGCCCCCTTTGCATAACTGGGAGTACCAAAATGAGCTGTGATTGAAGGATTGCTTGCAACGTCGCTCCAATTCATAGCAGTAATACTGGCGCTGGCATCCCCAATTAAAGCAGCTTGCACTCGGTCTAGTACGAAAAGTTCATCAAGCTCCAGTTGTGGATCAGCCTATAATATGATTTTATTACAGTGTTTAAAAAATAAGCCGTTATAAAAAAGTTACGTAGTGATTCACTTTTCCCGAAATAGGCAGAGAAAACCTAATTTTAAGATCCCTCCTGATGTCAAGAACTCAGTTCACCCTTCTTTTTGCCCATTTTTCGAGACATTGTCAGTCGAGCGGCAGAATTCAACACCGAACTTTCTCTACCAAAGCGCGTAATAATTTAAATATTTTATAAACCGTGGCAAAAACTAAATAAATAGTATAATGAATTTAGAAGAGGCACAGAGTGTGACTATAAAATTGACTGTTTGTGGGTTCGATCCCTACACAAAGAGATGAAATATTTATTTAAATTTATATTTCCATTTCTTCGCTCTGATGTTCAGACAAAGCGCGGCATTGACTTCTGCCACTTAACACGCAATGCCTCCAAAATTCGGCAGGAAGTGAGAAACGGAGTGTCTTAACACTAGATTCCCTCTGCCTACCGTGCCATGTGCGGGATATAGTGTGAAGCTGAAAACAAATTAAAAGAAATTGCACTCACTAAATGAGCTCCAAAGAATTCAAAATAACTGGCGAAAGACTCATTTAGCCAAAGATTGCTCCACCAAAAACAAGTTACTAAATTTCCGAACCATTTATGGGCAAGTTCGTGAGCCATAATTGTTGCAATAAAGATCTTGTTTACAATATTTGTGTGGTCCTCGTCATATAGTAAATATGCTTCCCTGCAAAGAAACAAAAATCATTTATTTTATTTTTTTATTTAAAATCTATTTAAATGTCAATCTAATATTCTGACTATTTAAATTATTATTATATCTGATTATTTAAATAATTAATACCCTACCTGTAGTTGACCATTCCCCAGTTTTCCATAGCGCCAGAAGGAAAATCAGGTAGAGCAATATGATCGTTTTTCATTGGGTACCCTTGACCCATTTCATAGTAACCGTAATCGAAATACTCATCCATCGCATTAGTAATCTTTAGACCGATATCTGCGGCATACGCGTGCTGATCGACAGGCCCTTCGCGAGATATTATTTGGAAAGACTTCAGGGCTGTTGACGTTAAATTGGTAGTTACAAAGTCGCTGACATGGAATGCTATTAAGTAGGCGGAAACAGTAGGTGTAGGCAAGAACGTTTCTCTAATCCGCCCTCCAGATAGCCTACAGAAGAAAATAAAATTTAGTAAATGATTCTTGGGGAAAGTTATTGGCAATATGTTATAAGCTTGGCAATATTTTTATCATAATAAGTTCTTTGATTTTCACGATTATTACACATATTAAATGAAACTATTTTAACCGGATTAGTCGCGTATATTTGGATAATTACATTTTTAGAAACCCGACGTTTCGAACTCTTTGCTGTAGTCCGTGGTCAAGGGGAGATCTCCCCACGATTAATCCGGTTAAAATAGTTTCATTTAATAATATTTTTAACAAATTTTTATAGCGTTTCTTTCTTATAAATTTACTACTTACACTTGTGTATCATTAATGGCCATATTCGAAAAAGATGGCGAAAGATGGGCGTCGCGAACAATAGAAATAACAAATCTGCTTTTGAACTGTGGTTCGTCAAAGCAAGGGAATGCTGTTCTTGCAAAATAAGGCTGGAACTGAGTTGTAGCATATTCACTGCAAAAACAAATTAGAGTATTATCTTCTTTAGTTATATTTTAAATAAAATAATTTTAAAGTATCTTACTATAAAAATCTAATTAAGTATATATTTAAAATAATTAACAAATAAATTAAAAATAATTTACGTTTTTAAATATAAATTAACATAGTTCAGTTATATAAACTTATCTAGAAAGAAAAAAGAACAGCCAATCTTGTGACATTGGTGTCCCATAGCTTCAGTAAGTATAATATATTTATTAACATAGCAAGGCTAGTTGTGACAGAGTACTGTGTTTAGTAATTTACTATCCATAAAAGAGCTCTCCTCTTCGAGCTCTTGTTCTTTATCAAGAAACAAATTCACATAGACTAACGGACAAAAACATGGCTCTCTCTAGAATCATGGTAGGAAAGAATAGCTTACTGCCCTAAGAAGGTTGACCTTTGGGACTCATTTCAACTGTCAATGAGACGGTTTATCCCTAGAAATCCATACTTAAGTAGATCAGGGATAAGGCTTAAAATAATAAAAAACTTACCGTGTTTCATTACCAAAATGGTAGTAACCCTTGTAGAAACCCCTGTCAATTGGGTTTTCATTTATTGCTCCAAGGAAACTGATAGTAATTGTATATTGACCAGGAGTGACTTGCGAAGCGAAATTAATTTTTACAATTTCATAGTAATCGTCAGTTTCGTATGAATTGGGAAACTGTAGGTTTACTGGTTGGTTGTTTTGATTAACAACGTTAATTGCACTAATAGATACGACTTTCTGATGCAGAACAATTTGTTGAAGACTTTGTGTTACCTGAAAGTTTTTTTAAATTTTAGTTATAATTTGATATATAAAGCAACGGAAGTTAGAGTAGAGATATGTAAAGTAGTGTATGAGGAGGCACATCGAGTACAGAGACATTTTGCAATTATATTTGTAGAATATAATATTGTAAACTTAAAATTTCAAAATAAGCGGAATATTTTAAAATTATATAAATAGATTACTTTTGGAGCAAAAACGTGAAGTTTTCAAATAAAACTATAATAAATCTCGATAACATTGATACAATTTTTGTTAAAAGTTACTTTAAGGGACATTATCTACTTGATAACAAAACTTCTACACCTACGTACAAACATATATCTTCGGTAACATCAATTAGACGAATTAATAATTTATAATACATTTTATCTTATCTTTTATATTCTTAGATAAAATAACAATTTTAATGCAATAAAGTGTTAATAACAAAATTTATAATGCTTAACAATTTCTTTAAAGCTAAAATTATTTTGTAATACTGTATTGCTACAAAATATTTATACATCTCTTTATTATTAACTCATAAAAAACCTAAAACGAAAGTTGTGAAAAGTAAAGAGGAGGACTCCTGCTCACATTATGAAATATTAGAATTAGCCAATCACGCTTTCTCTAACCACACCGGAAAGAATTAATATTTTAAACAGTCATGTTAAAATTAATCTGACATGCATGACGTACAAAACTCTTACAATGAAAGTGACATAGATATTTTTAAAAACTCAAATGCAGCAGAAAAAATTTAACGTTGCTGCATTTGAACCTACCAAGAGTTGTCTCTTGGAAATCGTCCATGTGCTTTAATCACTAAGCCATGCCTTCTCATCAAGATCTATCAAATCTTAATAGTACGAATGTTAATAGCATAAATAAGTTGTTTGTCTTGTTGTTGTCTCGTTACCTTTCCCTCGAGTAGGACTGGAACTCTAATAACTATATGTTATTTGAAACTTAAATTATTACGTACATTTACTGTGATCTGAACCAATCCGTTGAATCTAGATTCAGATAAATATACGTCTAGGTCGACATAATAGTATGAAGGTTGCACATTATTTAGCAATCTGTACTGTGGGTTGTCCAGATTTGTGGAATAGTCGATAGCTTCCAATTCTGATAGATATTCAAAAGGCTCCGCGGAGATTAAGCCCACGAGGAGGAACAAAAACGTGACCATCATTTTGAGACCTGCAATATTTACATGTTTTAATTTTGTATACTTTTTTAATAAAAGTAAAGAAATTATAAAAAGAAATAAGGTAAATATTCTTATACTTCAATCACAATTAAATAAGACATAGTTAATTTACATAATATTGAGAACTACGTTAAAAAAATAAGTTTACAGGACGTTAATTCTCATCACCTTATTTTTTCTATAATCCTCTGTACTCATTTACTGATAACTAAGCTAAGGCGAGGTTGAGAAAGGAAATATTGGAACTAGTGTTATAATAACCAGTTTCCGCCGAATTCTGGAGAATTCCCCGCCATTGCCTGTTGAGTGACGAGACTTAACGACACTCTTTATCTCGTTACCAGAGCGAGGAGATAAAAATATTTAATATTTCATTCTATTTCAGATTTTTCTTATAAAATTCTCTACTTAAATATTCAGTTAGAGAAATAAATATATTCTAATTCGTACATACCCATTGTGGTCACGATGGCACCCACTGACCAAGTAAAAAAAATATTTCTTGTCACATATTATAGTTCTATTATCTTTGTAGACGATTTTTTTTAATTTATCAAAATGATTGACGATAAACAGTTTTACAATACCTTTATTGATAGGTAGGTATTGATAACATTTTTGGTGCATGATTAAGTACTTGTGAAATGAGCCTAATTCATTAAGTTTCAAAGATTGGTTTTTGTTATTATTCTATTATTATTTATTTTCAGATTGATGTTATTAGCATGAGTAATCATATTGTCTGCATATATTTCAGTTACAGGTATTTGTTCACCAGTCATATTTGCAAATTTAAAACTTATGAAAATTTTACATGATAAGTATTTGTAGTTATAACAAATAAGAGTTTTTTTTTTACTCTCGTGACTTTCACGAGTCTTGCCAAACCAGCTTTACTTACAACCCATTGTCTTTGAAAGCTAGGCTTAAATAGTTACCGCCCTCGCCAAGTGCTGTCAATTTATATTATTAAGTATTCAATATTTCACGTTTCATTTCGATTTCCAACTAGACAAAGTCGTTGAACGTGTACAGTGAGTTGTGTGTACGTGCAGCTTTGCCTTGGCGACACACATTGCTATAAAACATACGTAGCGTAAAAATTTACCGGTTAAGAAGTAATCGTTATCGGATTTTAAAATTTTATATTTTATTATAATCTTAATGAGATTTAGCATCAATCGCTCCAGCCACATTTGCAAATCAGAGAACCCCAAATTATTTATTAGTGAGAACACAATGATAAAACTGAAAAGTTATTTTTATGACATTCAATATTTTTAACCTCATAACCATGACATGATAGCAATTTTGAGAAGAAAACACGTTAATTTGCATAAGTTATTTTATTTTTTAATTACTTATAGCATGAAAAATATGAATACTTGGGAGTCTATCTTTAACATTTATTAAAAGAGCTAACGTTATATATTTCACAACTTTAGTGACATTGAGTTTTAAAATTTAATTTAAATTCTAGTTTTTTTATTTATGTGCTATAAAGATTAACGGTCTAAAAATCTTGGAAATAGCATTGAAACAAAAATAGTTAAAATATATTTTTAACAAAAACCCTCAGAGACAGGAGCAAAAATATAACTGGTGATTTGGTTCTTTAAGTTTTAAAAATTAATTGTAGAAAAACTGATATAATACGAAAAAAGTGTTCATAAACTAGCTTATGGACTACATGATTCAAAATTCTGAACCTTGAAACGTGCTTTGCCTAGACACCAGAGCGAATAAATGGAAATATACATTTAAATAAATATTTAATTTCCTCGAGTAGGCATCGAACTCACAACCAGTCGTAATAATAAGCACCAATAAAAATTTTATAATGTGTTTGTGGTTCAATTTTATGAGTAATTTCTATCTATATATATTGATTAGCAGTCTAAAAGGAATAATCTACTTATAAATTTGAAAGAAATCAAAAAAGTCGTGACTTTCAATGTTGTTTTTGTGAGTCATACTTATAAACTGATAATTGTAATTTTAATGAGTCGTCGGTGGTGATATTATTAGAGAGTCTCCAAGATCTCCAAATAACATCTACTCCTCGGCATTGTCTATCTTCTTCTTTGCATCCAGGTGTTGAATGTGATCATCTGGTTCTGGAAAAACTAAATACGAGCGTTTTCGTTATAGTGAGCTACGACAACTATCCGCCAATTACCATTTATCGTTATTACAAATGCCCAATAGTCTATTAATCAATCGTACTCATATTGAATCTGGACCACATACGACTTCCATTAGGCGAGATTTCTTTACAATGAATGACTGTAAATTCTCACTTATTAATTAAATTCATTAATTTAAAGTAATGAAATTTCATCATATTTTTTTTTCAATACATTCACTTTGAGTCCAATGTCCAATTGCTTGTAAAAGAAACTGTTCCATTGAATTTTTGCAGATTTATTGCTTTTGTTTATTTATGTCATTAACTTACATTACTCATATATTTAATGTAAACAAATTTTAATCAGATAATAAAAATTACAAAATTTTGTTTTAATTGAATATTAATTCAGGCTTTGGTCTAATCGAAAATTAATCCAATGTGATTAAGATTACCTCTGTAAGTGAGTTTATAATATATTAAGAATACAAATAAAAATATACCTTATTTCTTTAGTGTAAGTTTTATTATAAATTGCAATTAGATGTCAAAGCATATAACATTTTTGCACGTTTCTTTAAATGATAATATTATGACAAAATTTATTTGATTTATTTTATGACAAAAAGTTAATTGTTAACGTGGCTATCAAAGTAATGAAACTCAGAGCCGCAATGTTAGCGCTATCGGGATCTCCATCACTCTCTTCAGCTTCCCCTTCGTCTTCACCATCAGAAATGTCTTCCAAAGTACCATCGACGTAACCACTTTCAAAGAATCTCACAAATTCTGCTAATCTACCACTGGACCACGCGATATTTTGCCTTGTAGTAGAAACACCACTGACTCCTGTGTTATATGCTGCACCTAGAAGTTCTCGGTTCTGTTCCAGCCAGTTTAGGAACTGTAACAAAAACACATGTTCAAAAGTCACATAGATTTTACATCAATACAGTGTCAGTATGTATTTAGGATCGTTAAGTAGTTTTTTTAGGTAATAATTTTCTTATTCGTTTTTAATAAGACTAGTTTCTTTTCCGTATCGTATATTTTCTTAAAGCGGTACGTAATATAATAAGACTAACTATTATTTTGTAACATTTGTAACAACTTTAAGTAAGAATTTGAATTATTAAACTTTCGTACAATATACAGCGTGAAGTTAAGGAAAAAATCTAATATTATCTAATTAAATTAATTCTTAACATTTAAGAATAATGTAAATTGTTTTTCACTCACCTCACTAATTTGGTTTTCGTTTCTCAAACGACTAGCGATGTTGCTTACTGGAGTCGCGGCACCGCCAAGACTACAAAAAATAAAAATAGTTATATAAAACATGAAAAGCATATACACTTTTAGTAAACACGAACTTGATAACATAGTTACTTTTGCAAAACTTGATTGATATTTCTTCTAAGCCAGTCAAACAATCTCATTGTATTGATTTCATTGCCAGTTACAGCAGAACTCCAAGCCGTGCTGTGATCTTGAGGTCTAATTATATTACTGCTATTGATTATTGCATCCAAGTATCTATCGAAACTGGACTGATCTGAAGTGCAGCCGCCTGCTTGAATCATGACTACAATCTCGCTAGCTAGATCTTCGTTCACATAGCGGTCCCAGAAGTAGTCAAAATCGGAAGCATTGCCTTGTCTTAAGCCACTGCAGTAGACCCAAGGGCGCATATTTGCTGGTACACTAAAACAGTTTAAAATTTTATGAATTTTGCATTTTGAATTTTCTTTATTAATTTATAATATTCTTCATTTATATATTTAATAAAAATACTAATATTTTTTCTTTCTAAGGTATGCCAAAAATACAAGAAATGAAGAACAAGAAAATTGGAAAAACTCTATTAACAATCATATCAATTAAAAAATATTAAATTACAAATAACAAAAAATGGTATAATAAATGACAGAAAAATACCCACAATCCTCCATTCTTCCAGTTAGCAAAGTTCTCTTTTGCAGCACTCAAACATTGAGGGTGACCAACGTCGCACAGGAAAGTAAGAACGTACATACGGAGTAGACCATCCATGTAAGTATCCCCATCGCGTTCAGAATATCCAAGACGACTTGTAATAGCACTGCTTAATTTAATAGCTTGATTCTAAAAAGAAAATAAGAAACTTTCTTTTCTCAACGATCATACAACTCCTTCATCTCAATTTATTTTTGTATATTGTGTCGTCCAGCATAGTAATTACCGTCGTGGCGCAGCGGCATAAGGGTGTGTACGACTGTAATACGACGGTGGTGGGTTCGATCCCCACTCGAAGAAGTAAAATATTTATTTACGTTTATGTTTCCATTTCTTCGCTCTGATGTCGAGGCAAAGCGCGGCGTTGAGTTCTGCCACTCAACACGTAATGCCTCCAGAATTTGGCAGAATGTGGGAAACGGAATGTCTTAATACTAGGTTCCCTCTGCCTGCTAAGTACGGGATACAACGTGAAGCTGATAGTATAGTGATAACATAACCTTACCTTAAGTCGTTGTACGTTAGTGTCATCGTAAGATAAACGGTTAATTGCAAAATTGAAACCAGTGATAGCAGCGATCCATGGTGCGTAAGAGTCTTCAAATTCTAAGAATGATAAAATATTGAACGCCTGATCGTACGTCATCACGCCTGCCCTGGCAAAGTTGAAAACGTCATCAACGATCTGAAAACGCATAACATTTTGTTAATAGATCATAATACATTTTATAAGTTATATTATAAGTACAAATCTTTTATATTACCTGAGCGCGATTCAATTCATGAATCTGAGATCTACTGGCACTTCTTAAAGCTCTTGTTATCAAAATCCAGGTATCGTCATCGTAATTGACTCTGTAGAAACCTAGTAATAAAAATTAATTTAAAATAAAAACCGACTTCTAACAACGAACTAGAAAGTAACAAAATAATTTTAAAAAGATTTTATAATTTTGATTCGGTGCCAAGTAAAACAAACAGACTTAGTAATATGTAATAAGGTCATTGTAGGTAAGGCTAGGTAAGGCTATATAGTAAGGTTATTGTAGCCTTAGCTTGACACCGACTTCAAAATATAAAATCTTTGTAAAATTATTTTGTTACTTTTTAGTTCGTTGTTAGAAATCGGTTTTTCTTTTTGTTAAAAATTAATTTATTTACGATTTTAAGTGATAACTAGACCATAAAAGGATGCTTCTTAAATGAGTGGCGGTGGTGGTAGTGGTAGTCAATGATTGGTAGTGGTTGTCCTATGTAAAATCTCACTTAATTAGGTGCAAACACAACATGCAAACTAACATGTATATTGAGAAGAACATACATGATAAAAATATTCTTATAACTTTATCAATTTCGACCAGATGCCATAATCTGAACCTCACCAAACTTTCACCAAACTATCTTTGAAATATATCCTTTCAAATAAAAAAATAATTATTGAAATCCGTTGAAGTTGAACTTGAAGTCGACAATAACAATATTACAGTATAATAAAATTATTACAAAAAAAAAACAAACTTTATTAATTTTGACTGGATTCCATTATCGGAACCTTACCAAACTTTCACCAGACTATCCTTGAAGTGTATTCTTTCAAATAAAAAAAATATATCGAAATCGGTTGACGCCACATTGAGTTATTCGCCTATTTGTAGCGTACATACCGATTGCAAATAAAAGACTTATGTGATTTTCTCATAGATACCATTGTCAGAAAAAAAAATAAAAAAATGGGACCACATGGGAAGCACTACCTTTCAAATAAAAAAAAATCATCCAAATCGGTCCACCCAGTAAAAAGTTTTGAGGTAACAAACATAAAAAAAACACAGTCGAATTGATAACCTTCTTTTCTTACAGAAGTCGGTTAAAAAAGGAGGGCACATTAAGTATAATAATTTAAGTTTTAGTGCATGGATGAAAAATCATCAGTCAATGATTTCTAATATTTAGAGTATTTTCAGTAAGCCTTTGTATAATATATGTTAAAGTGATTTTATTAGAAAGGATAAAGCAAAAACGTCGTCACTTTGTCAAGTGGCAATTCTGACCTGACTGTTGCTTATTGAAAATAACCCATTCATATCCTTGAGTTCCTCTTCGAATTACGGTATGACGTTGTGTTAGTACTTCAGATGGTTTCAGATTATCAAAGTTTATTGAATTAGCTCTCGTCCATGTGATAGGAATCTGCCAGAGGCTGTCAAATTGTGAGGAACCAGTGTCACGTTCCCACCGAGACTGTAATTTAAAAACATTTATAAAGTTATTTTCATCTAAAATTATTTATCCTTTTTTATGTTTCTTCGATTATAATGTGACAAGGGTAATAAAAAGAATGAACCATTAGAATGGATATTTCCTTCTGTTTTTTTTTTTACTTTACCCTGTATATATAGTAGGGTGGACAGTGAAAACCTAAGAACCTTGTTCCCCACTTTCCGCCGGGACCCAACGCCGCGTTTTGCTTCCTTACCAAGACGAAGAAAAAAAATATTAATTATTTCATCCTCCCGAATGGGAGGACACACAACCGTTGCTTTTACAATCACAATCTTGTGCCACCTGGCTACCGTGATTTCTCTTTTACTCTCTTGTTTTTGGCAATTAATCTATATTTTAAATAATATTCTTTAAAAAAAACATACTTGTGTGACATTCATCTGCCCTGATCTGTGGTCGATGCTAACTTTAAGGACAGGGTGGCCAGCCTTCTCAGACCAAGATCTGAAATATGAATCTATAGTAATTCCACCATAGTTGCTTAAAGCACCATGTTCCGCAGCAGCAGCATCCAAGGCTTCAAATAGATGATGCGGTTCCGCAACGTCAAACTTCCTGTGATATGACAAGTAATTATTAATAAACGTTCTCCAATTAATAATACATACGAGTAGTTACATATTATACGAATAAATACAAAATAAAAATTATTTATTTTATATAACAATTCCCACACAAATAACGGTTCTTCACTCAATTGTGAAAAATCTTAAAAAAATACTACTAATAATTAGAAATGAATTGAAAGTATGACTGATGTAAAATAATCATTAAGTTAGACAATTAAGATCGGAATAATATTAAGAAAATTATATTTCGTATATTAAACATACATATAATTTTTTTTAAATTTCAATATTTATTATTAATTTTAAATTATTTATTAATTTTAAATGAAATAATATAACATTTAACTCTTCAACTACATATATTTACGTTTAAATATATACAAAAATACTGTACCTAGCATTTAAATATCTTCGGAGACCATTGACAAAAGTATTATCACCTAAGAAATGTTGAGTCATTCTTAAAACAGAAGCACCCCTGGCATAGGTGATGACTGAGAAATGGTTACTAACAGTAGTAGGGTCATTGACGTTTGGATTTGTCAAAGCATGTGCAGAATCAACTGAGTCCGATAACAGAGCTAGATGAACTTGTTCAACTATAAATCTGATGTTATATCCCATTTCAGGAGCCACCTAAAATTATGTTATTCATTTAATTTAAATGTGAAAATATCTTTGAATCTTCAAATTTACATATAAATTGACACTTAATAAAAAAAATTTAAAAAAATCAGCTTCACGTTGTATCCCGCACACAGCAGGATGCACCGAAGGTGCATCCTGCTGTGCTAAGACACTCTGTTCCCCACTTTCTGCCGAATTCTGGAGGCATTGTGTGTTCAGTGGCAGAACTCAACGCCGCGCTTTACCTCGACACCAGAGCGTAGAAATGAAAATAGAAACGTTACTAAATATTTCACTTACTCGAGTAGGAATCGAACCCACAACCGTCACGTTACAGTCTCATCCTTCTGCCACCGCGACGGGCTATTTGACACTAAATCGTTTCATGAAATTTCAAACTTTATCGAAAGAATCAACAGAAAGAAAAGAGACCTCTCCCTTAAAGATGTAATCATTTTTTTTCTGAATATGGTAGACAGAAAATCTAGTATTAAGGGACTCTATTCCCCACTTTCCGCCGAATTTTTTGATACATTGCGTGTTGAATAGCAGAACTCGACCAGAGTTACCAAAGCGAAGAAATGAAAAAATATATAAATAGTTATTCATTTCCCCGAGTTGAAATCGAACCTACAACCGTCGCCTTTACCTGAATCTAAACCATCTTTTGCTATCCAATTATAATAACGCCCGCACGTTGAGACCGTGGAACAATATAAAATATTTGCAGAAAAAACAACAGATTACTTCCATTTCTGCTTAAAATTGATAAACGTTTACCACCTTCGTAAATTAATTTAGATCGAAATTTTATTTATTATATGGAATTTATCATTAAGTAAAATTTATCATTATTACCGATTGTGTAA
Source organism: Heliconius burneyi (assembly GCA_018247715.1). Taxonomy (NCBI): domain Eukaryota; kingdom Metazoa; phylum Arthropoda; class Insecta; order Lepidoptera; family Nymphalidae; genus Heliconius; species Heliconius burneyi. Next base: position 27,199 of record DWGR01000103.1, read on the forward strand.
GATAGTACTGATAAAATCTAGCAAAACCTTCGTTTAGCCATAGATTGTCCCACCAGGCACATGTAACAAGATTGCCAAACCACATATGAGCAACTTCATGGGAAACAATGTTAGCCACACGCTGTCTGTAGAAGTGGTTTGAATTCAATGGATCATACAGGATTAAAGCTTCCCTGAAAATAGATATTTAGCATAAAATATATGAAAATATTTATAAATAATAATCCAATTCTCCCAGTGGGAATCGAACCCACAGCCATAGCGTTAGAGTCACACCCTTGTGCCTTTGCACCACAACTGGGCTCCGCTTTAGTATAATGTATAAAATTGTATATTCTTTTGAAGTTGTTATCATCATACCGATATGTAAGTAGACCCCAATTCTCCATAGCTCCAGCAGAAAAATCAGGAATTGCAGCTTGTTTCATGTCTAAGTTTTCTTGCATTTCATAATACGATATATTTGTATATCTTTCCATTTCTTCAAGAAGAAGTTCTCCGATGTAAAGGGACCAGTCCCCAGTGGTATTTGCATTGTCCCTGGCATATATATTAAATGGTCTGTTGGGATTGGTTCCTGCGGAAACTACTTGGTAATGAGAAACAATGAAAGCTACAAGGTATGTAGACGTTAGAGGTGTAGTGTAGAATGTCTCTGCTATTCTTCCATTGCTCAATCTGAAATATTGTTGAAAAACAAAATTTAATACAAATAATAATATTATAAGATACCTTAAAAAAATGGTTTATTTAATTTGTAAATCCGTGTATTATCTTATCGTGTTTAAGCATTACTTATCACTTAATGATGTCTCGCACATACAAATACTCTATATTTTTTATTATATTTTTTATTATATTTATTATAAAGAAAAATCTTTTCAAATTTCCCATTTCTAATGAACAAAAAAAATGTTTTTTTTTACTTAGTTTTTTACTAAGTTGCTTAGAGATAAACTGTTGCAATATTACCATTGTTAGAACTTGATACTACCAATTTTACTGAGGATACAATAACTCAATTTCGTGCTTTGTCTTTCTAGACTGAACAAATGAAAGTATGTAAAGTAGTAAGTAAAAGATTTTTAAAAATAAATATGAATTTCACAACTGCCTGCTGTGACGTTATCTACATATATTATGTTCGCAATTATAATTTTTATCATAGCCGAGCATGGAAATGGACTTCGCCACGATGGCATCTTAATATGATATTTGAAATGTCTTTAATACTTATTTACGTTTGATTAGATTTAATGGGCATATTGGATATGCTAGGACTAAAATCAGGTTCTCTGTTGATGGTTATATCAAAATATGCTTTGAATCCAGGTTCATCGTAGCAGGGGAAAGCTTCACGGGCGTGGCCAGGTTGAAATTGAGTAGTGCCCATCCACCTAAAAGTTAAATAAGAAAAATTTTACTTACAATTTAAAAGTCATGTATTGTTCTTTAGCATTAGAATATTATCTTAATATTCCAATAAAATGTTATCAATAGCACTATATAAAATTTAAAAACTAATGCTAATGCCACATTTTTTTCAATGTCAAAACATTATTTTATGATTATATGTGAATAAAATTACTTATCCTTTTAATTTTATTACCTTGTCCCATGTGAATCACGGTAATGACTTCTATAAAATCCTCGCATGGTGTCTTTCAAGTTGCCGGAGTAAGCAATGGTAACAACATATTCTTGACCCAATTGCAATGGCTGAACTGTAGGTATTCTTAAGAAACTATAAGGCATCTCGCATTGGAATACATTGCTCGCAATAGCAACAGGATTATTGTTTAACGAAACAGACACACTGTTAATAGTTAGATCATTGCAATGCATGACAATTTCAGATACATTTTGAGCGGTAGCATTTATGTATATTTTTACTTCACCATCAAAACTGAAAGTGCTAACGTTAACAGTAGGTATAATATCAAAGTAGGGTGTCAGATTAACTTCATATCTTGAAGGTCTAGTAGTCGTAGGTAATCTGTAATCGGAATTCCGTAATATCCTTTCAAATTCCTCCCATTCATCTTCGGGTACTGGAATAGGACTGAGGGCCAGCAAGCTTTGAATAAGGGCTGCGCCCAAAAAAAGAGTAAACCAGCAACCTCGCTTAAACAAAAATAAATTTCATAATATCAGGCTCTGTGATAAATAAGATAAGCAATATTTTTAATATTTTTATAAAAATCTAAGAAAAGTATACTTTTTTCTACTTACTACGCTTTCAGTTACAATATATATAGAATATTTTAATATTTAACAAATCTGATGATTTTACATTGTATCGCGTATAAGAATTTATGTAAATCTTACAAGGCTAGAAGTTTCATGAATATTGTCCTTTCGACAATATTCATGTATCAATATTCTTTTATTTTGGTAATTTTTAAATTGATTTCGTCTGAATACGTCATAGAAATAAATATACAATGAAAGTATAAAAAAATAAACAAAGGAAAAAAACTACACCAACTTACCATTTTCGCGCTGGCTCACAATAAAGTGACAGAAATATTTTTTTATCGATATCATTATAATTATTGTTATACTAAGTTATTAAATAATCTATATATCTTATCTATTTTATATAATAATTAGAATATAAAAGACTCTAAGATTAATAGCAATATTGTTCCAGCGTTTGTCTTTGTCTTCAATGAACATGCAATTTTTCCTATAATTATTGATAAATAAGGCCTATATTATAAGTATTATAAGACTAGAACTATATTAGGTGGTTCAGATTATCTTAAAAACGTATGTAGGACGCACTGATTGAAACCTAAAATCCTATTTTTTAGGCATTGTGAGACAGACAACTCAAAGATATGACGTAGATTCGCAAATATCGTCCAGCCCTATTACCATGCTTTGAGCTTCTTCCTCAAAGGTGTGCCAGCTAAGTTGCTTACTTACATTACTTTCGCCTTGTCAAGATTTACCCTTTAGCATTTCGCATGTGTCTTAAATCTTGCAGAGTTTCATATGAAGTCGCCAAATTACATACATTCTGAGCTTTGTCAAATTACAGCCGGAGGAATATGACTTAGCTCTAAGACTTTTGAGTCCTTATCTTCAAAGTATCGATTTAGTACCTTACATCTCTGAATACATAGATCTTGTTAGGCATATGCAATTCGTTCTCATTATTACCATCCATCAAGAATTCAGCGGAAAATGGGGAACGGAGTATTTAAATGGGAAACAGAGTGTACGATATGTGATATTAATTTCAAACAGAATGACAGACGGACAACAAAATAATCGTATGAGGATAACGTTTTTTGGGTTTTGAGGTTATATTAATCTACTTTTATATTTATACACGCAGCGAAGGGGAATGGTGGGTATTAGTTTCATAAAAGCATTCAAATAGTATCCAAACACTTCAGTTAAATCTGCTCGAACATGTCAAGATTGTTTGTATACCAATTATTAATATCAGTTATTAGTGTTATTAATATAACATAAATCTTTTACAGATACAAAATTGTAAAAGCAAAGACACAGCTAAGAGCAATATTTTAATTCTTGAAAATGTGTTAGTCGGTTAATTGATCTGTCAGTTATTCAAATATCATATTACAGAGTTTTTCTTTTTCCAAGTGTATTTAGGCATAACGTCGTAAAAGATATTGAATCGTTCATAACATATGGTGTTTTTCCACTGATTAGAAAAAAATGTAATATATATCTAGTAAATGAACTGACGTGTATTAAAATCCTTTTTTTTAAACACCGTATAACCATGTGCCATTGAAAATTAGTTTCCTTGAAATATGTAACGGAAACTATTTATTACATATAATAATTAAACGACATATTATCATCAGTTTTATAATCTATTATCGTCATACTTTAATCTTGTATTAAATACACAATTACACGTGAATTGTAAATCTATCAATATATCGATAAAAAATTATAATGGCGCACTTGTCACTAAACGAAATCGGTGGTTGTGGGTTCTGTATCAATTTGGGGATTTATTTATTTATTGAGTGATAAAGAGGATCTACTTTTGAGACACTTCGTGCTCCGATTTCTGCTCTGATTTGATATATTTATCCCTGGAAGCGCTTCACTCAGAAGAAATATTTATTATCATGTATATTTTTATAATTTATAGCTTCACGCTGTAAGCTGCCAATAAGACACTTCCACTCCCGACTTTCTCTGAATTCTAGAGGCATTATTATTAGAGTATTCAGTGGAACGCAAGGCCAAGCTTTGAATAGTTACCAGAGCAAGGAGAAAAATTAAATATTTAATGTCCTTGAGTCGGAATCATACCCATAACCTGTCGCGACTACAGTCAAGTATCTGAACGCATCAACGAGGTACCCAAGTTCCCTCTAAATACTCTGACGTGCTCGGGATACAGAGTGAATTTAAAATAAAATAGCGTACAAAATGAGTGCATACGCCCGGAAACTTAAATTAGTAAACTTTTGTAAGTATTCTTGTTGAACTACGATACTAAAATAGTTACGAATTCTCAATTTTACCGATACCGCGGTATTTTTAGGACTAACTCCAGATTTGAAACTTGAATGGGACCCCAATTTATCTGTTAGAAAATCGAGACAGGTTGCGGAAGTCTTGTGGATATATACTGTTCAATTGTATCATACAACATTTTTTTTTCATTTAAAAAAGGAGATGATCCCACTAACTGAGGTAAGAAGCACACACTGTGTAACCGCTGCGCGTAGAAACGTGAAATTTGGACAGATGCATATTTTCATAATGTGGACAACCATTTCCCTAAGAAGGGATTTTTAATTCTAATAAGATGATATAGGGGTTGAAATTTTGTATGGAACTTTTTTTAAAATTTAGACTTTCAAAAGTATTTCATTTAACACGTGTTTCATGATTTATTAGAATTCACCCCTTAAACTAAGAATAATATCATAAACATATTTAATAAATATTCCAATAGTTCAAGCGGGCAAAGCCGCCCAGGTCGGCTAGTAAAGTATAAAATAAAACACATATTTATTATTTTATAAAAAATATTTTAAAAAAGATATTTAATATATATAAAATATTATAATACAATTAAAATGCACTTATGCTTAACTCTCTATACAACAATGTTGGCAATGACTGCAACCATGAGAGCAATAAAAGATACTACAGAAGTTGCAGCTGAGTCGGGAATGTTAGGAGACTCAGGCTCTACTAGAGGTGGAGGATTTACAGTGCTTGGCTGTGTCACAGCGGGAGCCTGCGTGGTACTGTAAGTTACTGCAGAATCACCAGTCTGGAAGTAATTGTTCAAGTCGCTACTAACTGTGTTAGTCCAAGCAATACTTTGGCGTACAGAGGCAGCGCTGTTCAAAACACCTTGGTAATAATTTCCTAATGCAGCTTGATTTTGAGTAACCCAGCTTTCGAACTGAAAATAAAAAAAAATATACATAAATGGTAATGTAACCACCTAAATATATATTTCGTAATCATGTCACCGAATATTAACATTTCTTAGTTTTTTTACGGCTAAAGTTAGGTAAGATTAGACTTAATGGAATGTAGAACCGATTTCAGGCCTAGCAGAACAAAATGATCAAGACCATCAAAATACATATCTTGGAGACAAGAACGTCTGACTTAGGGAAAATAAATTCAAGTGAATATTGAATTACCTCATTTATTTCTTCGAGACTACGTAATCTTGAAGCAATAGTCACTAAGGGTGATGAAGATCCAAAGCTGAAAATATAATAAAAATAATAATAGCTCAATAGCACATCAATATAAGTAGAACATGGTTGTACTGAGATTTGTTATTTAAAACTTACGCGTTAAGAACTTTTTGAAGATTGCTCTTAATATAGTCGAAGACAATCTGTGTATTTATTTCATTTCCTGCCACAGCGCTGTTAAAGGCAGAACTGTAATCCTGTGGGCGGACTACGTATGTGTCATTGAAGATATTATCGAGGAACCTATAGGAAAAACACAATGTTATAAGTAAATCCTGCAGATTTATTTCGATTTATATAAGTTTGTATTAAAAAAATATTTTCTAGTTCAAAGTTATTAATATACGAGTATATTAATTTTCATACACTGCATGTAGCAGGGTAGGCAGTAACATAGTGCTAAGATACTCTGTGTCCCACCTTTCACCCTATTTTCACATTATTTATACATTGATTGGCAAATCTCTACGCAAAGCTTAATTTTATTACTAAGCCGGAGAAGTTAAAAAAATATTCTCCGGATGCAAAATGCACCAACCATCGTTGCGTTTGCAGTGGGATGCTAAACCACTGCGCCACGACGGCCTCGAGTCATAAATTGTGAATAAATTGTATAGCTACTAGCGAAATTTGACTTACTCATACAGTGCCTCGCGGTGTGGAGTACAACCCAGAGTTTGAAGCAACAAAATTTTTTCCGTATATACATTGATTGAATTGTATCTGAGCCACATGGTGTCATAATTAGCTACGCTTCCATCTCGAAGCCCATTGCAATAAACCCAGCTTCGGCTGTTCGGTATTACGCTGTAAAGAATCGTTTTAATTGTACTAAAATGTTCAATTTACAATCAAATTCAGGTTTATTTGTGTACATACTAGTATATACCGTTACAACAATAATATTTTTTTCTTTTAGCATCACGCTGTATGAAGCAGATGAGGCAGAGAGAATCTAGTATTATAACACTTATCCAGGTTCCCCATGTTTTGCTTAGATTTCGAGGGTTGACTTGCGAAACTCAACGCTGCGTTTTGTAATGCCAAGAGTGAAAACATGAGAATTATTAATTTCTCCAAGTGGTAATCTTATACACAGCCCTCGCGTTTTCCGCCACAAGCGTAGTCCACGCGTCACAAAAGTCCCAATATACATTTTATAGAA
>DWGR01000104.1:0-34070 GCA_018247715.1 Heliconius burneyi
TAACCCAAGAATGTGCCATCTTATGTGTTTCAGCTCCTCCTCTAGCTGCGCCAGATGCTCATCCAGCCGAATCGTGCGTCCATTAAACGTTGCTAGGGTCAGTTTATTTCGGCGGCCTACCGTAACCTGGGGATTCCTCACACCCCCTGTCCTGCCGTAACCTTGACCGCCGCCGTAGTCAGGAATAGCAGGGCGGCCGGGAACTGGGGGCCGTGGTATGGTTGTGACTATCATAGTTGTAGTGCCCGTAATCGCCACGCTGGGCATGCGGGTTGGCGATCGCAGAACGCAGCTCTCGCACCGGTGACGCTGCTGCCCGTCGCCGGTCAGGACATTTAGCTGCGTTGTAAATGGATATACCGCCATTGGTCGTCGTTAGTATAATAAGGTACAATTTCTTATTCTTGTATAAGCCCGAAGGTGAATCTGATAAGAAGTGCAAAAACTTTATAATAGGCAATGTGCTTCCCATGTAACGGAGGGCACCAAGCATTCCCAAACAGCTAGGTCATCATGTCTCAAGTCTTGTCTTCTGCAACAATAGTTGATAATATATTTTAATAAAGAAATATTAAGTACAGTCAATAAATATACAGGTAATTTGTTAGGGAGAAGAGTAATTTGTTAATTAGGTTATTCGAAGAAGCCAGGAGAAGTTATAAATAAAATGTTATATATATCATAGCCTAATTAATCGTTTATTATTGTTATAGTTAGTTAATATAACATTGAATAAATATTGCCAAAATGAAAAGCAATAGAAAGTTGTGATTACGTCACATAATACACATTATTGCTTTAACTCACGTAACAAACACATTCATAAGTTCACTATTGAAGTTAAATAGCGTAAAAAGGCAAGCATAAAATTCGAGATTCAAAACCAGATCAATCATAAACTTACCTTTGTAATGTCGGAACGCAACAGTGGAACTAAAGTGTCTATCGCATGTTACTGGCGATGAACCTAACGTTTTACCTCAACGCAGAGCGATGAGAAATAATGCCGGACTACGATTTTAAATCAAATTGCGGCAAAATTATAATGAATATAACTAAAAATATTTTATTACAAAGAAGATTAACTTTACGTTATACCACAATTTTTTTTAATGTAATCGTTGTCATTAAAAAGTTATAAAATATTTTTTCATTTAATCGGGAGTTGGGACAACCCAGAGCAATCAGAGGTTTTGGTTTTAACTTTTTATCGTAGTTAAAATAAAGTTACTAATAAATTTATTTTTGTACCATGTAGGTTTGATACCGAACTGGTTATAAAAATATTTATAATACGTATACATACGTTTGTATTTATCCCGAAATACATGAAAAAAAAACGACTCTGGAGATCGACCCATTAGAGCTCGACTGGCGCGCTCGACGCTAAAACGACGACTAAATTAAGAACTGAATTGATCATGTAGTTCTAGCGGGCGAAGCCGCAGGCGGGCCGCTAGTGTAAATATAAAAAATTATCTAAAATTTAACGATTTCTATTAATATACTTAAGTTGTTTTTATTTCGTTTTTATTAACCTTATTTTTTTACATCTCTCTTTGTCCATTGGGGAGTAGTCAGAGAGAACGGAGCGCTAAAAGCTCTGCTCTTAGTATATCTCAGTTCGTCCATTGTCACCATTCGTCAATCTCTTAATATATGCCATGCAGGGGTTATTGATATCAGAGATGTTTTCGCTCCCCCAATTCAAATTCAAAATATTCTTTATTCAAATAGACTATGAAAGCAGTTTTGAATCGTCGAGTGAACATACAAACACTAAGCTACCACTGGTTCGGAAGGCAGTTCTGCGGTGAAGAGCCGGCAAGAAACTCAACAGTTTCTCTTTTCAAAGTCAATGGTATAATTTTCAAAGTCAATGGTATAATTTTCAAAGTCAATGGTATTTTTCGCGATCTCGGTGCTATTAAATCGTGGGCTGAATCTTTTTGTATTTTAATTAACCCTAGAAAGTCACAGACTATTATTATAGGCAGCAAAAGACTTCGAAAAAAATCGACTGGGATTCTGTGCCAGCGATTTGCTACTCAGGAGTGCCGATTCCCTTTTGTAGCGAAGTTAAGAATCTGGGTCTCATCATTGATTGTAACATGTCTTGGGCACCACATATCAATACAATCAGCAGGCGCATGCATTTCTCCTTCCATTCCCTTAGGCGTTTCCAATATTTCCTCCCTCACAAAACCAAAATTATGCTAGCGCAATGTCTTCTCCTCCCAATTCTCAACTACGCTGACGTTTGCTATTTGGATGCGACTGAGGAGCTTCTTAACAAATTAGAGCGACTTCAAAATCTCGCCATACGCTTTATATTTGGTCGGCGTAAGCATGACCATGTCTCTCAATTTCGTGCTCAGCTTAATTGGCTCCCAATCCGTCTTCGCCGTGATATGCACATCCTAATATATATATATATATATATATATATATATATATATATATATATATATTAATTATTTCATTAGCTGGCAGCTATCCTGCATGACATCCAACAGACATTAATTCCATGCATATTTATCCTCTAAATATTCTTGAACAGTGTAATAGGCTTTACTTGTTAGATTTTTTTTACAGTTACTTTAAATTTTGGTAGTGGCAAATTTAGAATACACTGTGGAATTTTATTATATACACGTATACCGAGGCCCATAAAAGATTTATTAACTTTTTGGAGGCGAAAACTTGGCTTATCTTTATTTCTCGTCCCTATCATATGTCTATCACTATTTTTACTATGACACTGTATATTTTGTCGGACAAAATTATATAGTCATAGTGATTTTTAGGTTATAACCACACATGCAGCGAGTGGATCGTCACAGCTCACAAAATACAGGGTTCACAGGGGTGAACGCTCGCGAGGGTCGGTGCCGCCTCACGCCTGGCACTGCGCCTCAACGGGACAGCAGATAGAAAGACAACTGATTTACTACTCAACGGTAATGCCTATTTATGTTCAAAGTTAATTTAGTTATGGTATTAGTGTCATATAAATACCTACATCGTTTATGTCGCTGTCATCTTTGAATTAATTTAGGTTTACTTAGTATTAGTAACGTAATAAAAGTAATAAGAAACGATAATCGCGCTCAATTAATAAAAAAAACTGTCAAGTTTTGGCGCAAATAAATAACTTTAAGATTTTAAAAACCTTACACTGAATCTTGGCGTCGATTTTTACGAACTGCACCAATGACTACAAAATCTTTCTTGGAAACTGTAGAGGCGATCCCCGTTCGTTGCCTGTAAAGGATCGAAATCTGTTAAGTCAGTAGGAAATTATGGGGTAGCTAAATAAAATTGGTAAAACAAATCAAAAATGACCAACCGAAGCTTCGGTTTCGACCAAAATACAACCTTCGGCCAAACCGAAACTAAGTACTTAATAGACTCTGTAAATTTTGTGTAGAAAGGTTTTCATAATTGAGTATGTACGTCCCAAAAATATTTTAAATTTGATTTGCTTGTAATAACAAAACCAATTTTTTATAGGATATTCTCTATAGCTTCCGTGATGATAGGGATAACAGTGTAGTTAATTCTTATCTTTTTGAAAAAAATTTGTTTTATTTGATACGCTACATGATATAAATTCAATACATACGTTATTATATTTACCGTTATTAGATGTTATTTCAAGGTAAACATAGAAAAATATTTTTAGAAGACATATAAAAATTATAAATATTTGAACGTTGCCAGTCTCGAATCCGCGTTAATTGTAAACAGTCTAAACGCTTTCACTAATTAGCCATACGTTCTTATCAAGATTTCTAATCCTACAACATTAAAATTTAAATTATATGATAGCTTGAAGTCAATTTCATTGCATCTTATAAAATTGTCAGATTTGCCAAGTTCGCATTGGTTTGAAATAAAAACTTTAAGCTTTTTTACCGATACACATTAAAAAAAAATCTTATCTTATATCGGGTTTTCCATTAAGGACATAACAATTTGGCTCAATTTAGCTCTCCACGGCTAGTGGCACCGTCTTGTTGAAACCACATATCGTTGATGTCAAGTCCATCCAATTCTGGCCAAATAATCTTTCAACATAGCACGATAGCGCTCGGTTGACGGTAAAATGACGGTCGTTTTCATCCACGAAAAAATACGGCCCAATCACACCTCCGGCATAAAAACCGCACCAAACAGTAATTTTTCGCGGATGCAACGGTGTCTCAAGAAGCACATATGGGTTTGTTGCTGACCAATAACGCATATTTTGTTTACTAACAAGCCATTGAGCCAGAAGTGAACTACGGCCGAAAATTGGAGTAAGCGCTCTTAAAATTTCGACCACCGACTCAGAATTTTGGTAGTATTTTTTTTCCTTTTTTTTTATGTTAAAAGGACAAGGCAAACGAGCGTTTGGGTCACCAGACGGTAAGTGATCACCGCCGCACACGACCCTGTGCAACACCAGAGGAGCTGCAGGTGCGTTGCCGGCCTTTAATCACTTTTAAACGTTTCTGGTTCATAAACTTTAGCATAATGAAAATGTTGACTTTAACTAACGTTTTGACATTATCAGTTCATTAAAAAAGTTTAAGGGTGCGTTCATATAAAGATACGAAATTGTTATGTCCCTAATAGAAAACTCTTTATAATCTTTTATTCCTTAAAAATAATTTTGTACTCGTATGGCCTATATCTCGAAAATAGTAAAACGGCGGACCATTCAATGTAGGGTAAATGAAACAGACGATAGAGGTGGTCATTATCAATTAACTTAACCTTTAATTTTACTGAATTTTAAAAAGTTTCAGTGTCGGTTTCGGCCGAACCTAAGAGCAAAGCAAGGTTTGGTTTCGGCCGAAAACCTTGTTTCGGTTGGACACTACAAATCAAATCTTTTATAAAAGAATCTTATTTGTTCAAGAACAAGTGTAGCGCAGAGGCACACGCGCGTAACTATAAGCGCGATAGGTTGTGGGTTCAATCCTCACTTATTAATTAATTATTTTCATTTCCTCACACTGAAAATAGTAACAAAGCAAAACGCTACATTGAATTCCGCCACTCAACACGCAATGTCTCCACAATTCGGCGAAGAGTGGCGTACGGAATCATCCTAATGGAAACGTAATATCTTAACAATAGGCTTCCAGGTCCCCCTGCTCAAATTTTGGTATTTGCCACCCGCATTACATATTTTAAACTTAATGTTCAGAGACTAGTCGTGACGCAGAGCCACAATGTGTGACCGTAAACGCGACTGGTTGTGGATTTGGTCCACACTGGAGGAAAGGAAGTGTTTATTCAAATATTTCCATTTCTTCTTTCTGGTGTCCAGGCAAAGATCAATGTTCCGCCACTCAACACGCAATGCCTCCAGAATAGAAACATCAAATTCACGGACCCATTTTCACAACCTGAGATTACACCGTGGCTCGTAGTTGTTGACCAACGTAGAGTACAATCTATGTTTACGTTAGAAATTTTTAACCGTCCTTCAAGAATAAACGAGGTTCTCAATTCGTCGGAATCTTCTTTTTTTTACGTATTTTCACTGATTATTTGAAGACGCCTGAACTGATATGGATAATTCTTTTTTTGTTTGAAAGGGTGTACCCCATAGGTAGTCCCATGGTGACCATGTTAAGATCTGATTGTGGGATCCTAGAGAAATCATAGCAAATCTTCAAATTTTATAGGCACACTTACAAGGATTTGCGTATTTTTGTCGTGTCGTGTGTTTCCTTTCGGTAATCATAATTTGATGACTTGGAACTTATGATGAAGACCATAGATAGACTGAGTAGTCGTACTACTTTTACTATAACAGTTACAAAAAAAATCATTGTTAAACCTTTCGCCAGAAATGATTCCTCAATCGTTGTATTTCTTTTTAACCAACTTAACTTCAAAAAGAGAGTGTCCTCATTTTCAAATGACTTTAAAATCAAATTAACATTGAAGCTACTGCTACATCATTAATGCTACAACAATGTTACTACAATATCAAACTATAAATTACTAAGCCTGTTTGTTTTACTTGGCACCGACTTCAAAATTATAAAATGTTTAATTATCTTTAATTATTATCTATTCTTCTATATCTATGCTTATAATAAATCTGTAGAAAAGTCTGTACATTGAAAATATTAATACAAAAATTAGCCAGGGTCTTAAAGGACAACAAACATCCAGAATCCATTTCCAGCATTTTTGGAATTTTTGTTTGTTTGTTGGTTTATGTGAACCCGTATAGCGTAAAAAATATACAACAAATTTAAGCAACTTCTAAACATAAAAATTACAAGTAAATCAGATGAGGTTTTTATTTAATTGTAATTGGTTCACTCTATCAAAAGATATAAGTATAAGTAATTAACGTTTTCAAGAAGTTTATATATGAGATAGTAAAAATAGGTACATGTAACGCTATCTATTGATAACAAATAGTAGTACTAAAGAATCTTGATAACGAATCAGGCGCTGTCCTAGGGGGACGGGGTGTCACAGGGAACATGACCCCCCCCCCCCTTGGTACAAGTTAGATTAAAAAATCTCAAAAAATTTTCGAAATAACTTTTTTGCAAATTTCCAATATAAGCTTTCCAGCTTCATTTATTCTCTTGTCTCCATACTGACCTAGCACTCCCTCGTAACCACTTCGCGCAGTTCCATATATCATTAATTTTTCATTCCCTCTAATGCTACCTAGAACATCCCTGACACTCTTCCAAAACTCCTCGAGCTCGCTTAATGGAGCTGAGGATACAGGCGCGTACACCGCTATCAAGAATAGTCTTGTTATCTCCAGCTTGAAGCGAACCCAAAGCAGCCTCGGGTTGATCGCCTTGTATTCAACTGCTGCACTAACCAAACGAGAGGACAATAACACACCTACACCTTGGCAGCCCCGCTCACTCGTACGCCTACGCCGCTGGTACGCCGGCCCAGAAAGTGACCCGACTGTGCCCTTTCGATTGGTCTCAGTCACAAAAACGACATACAAATCTCTACCACATCTAGTAATTCATTCATCTTTTCTTTCATCCCTCCTCTTACATTCCACGTAGCTATTTGTAGCTCCGTCCTCCACCTCCCACCGTTCCGGACATGGCGTGTTGGGTGGCGGTCCACCAGCGTGGACGCACTGGTGCGGGTCGCCGTATCAGTGTGCTCTCTTGGGGTGCACGTGGCGGATGGAATGTTGCAGGCCTCGTAAGAGCTGACAGGGGTCGCTACGCTCAAGCCTTCCATCATTGACCCCCAAATATGTGTATTAAAATGACAATAACAGTTTAATTATATAAAAACAGCTTAAGTTGGTTTTTTATTCAAACTCATAGTGCCAGTCGTGACGTGCTTACTGCTTATGCAGCGAAGTGGCGCTTGAGCAGCGAAGAGCCGATTACACCTTTAAGAAACCTACTGCTATTTTAAGCGCTGTAGTGCTTTTTATATAAGGTGTCTCAAAAGAAATTTTATATTTGATCAGCTTGTTGCGTGAATGCTATGCATTAGAAGGGTGCGTGGGGTAAGTCATTTGATAGTCTGGGTCTTGGGAATTCAGTAGTTAGTAGTAGTTTGGGAATTTAGAACCGCGCGTTGTGCGTGCGTGAATTTTGCAAAAACGGTAATTCTGCGACTATAGCGCGACGACATTTTTGCAACATTCGTGATTTTCGTCACATAAATGATGCGCCAAGCATACCTCTCATTCGGAATTGGGTAAAGAAGTTTGAAGAGACTAGCTCAACTTCAGATAAACTAAAATCTGGACGGCCAAGGTTATCGAGTATAGAAGAAAACGTAGAACGATTCAATCAATGTGTTTGTGTTGATCCTGACCTCTCAATTCGGAAGCGTGCAAGTGCTTTGAACGTACATAGATCATCGCTTCAACGCCTTTTGTGAAAAGATCTATAGCTGCACCCCTATAAAATTCAATTGGTGCAGGAGTTTAAGCCCCAGGATCCTATTCAAAGAGTAGAATAAACGTAAACGAGATAATTGAGAGATTACAGACGTTCACCAACATCATATTCTCTGATGAAGCTCATTTTCATCTAAATGGGCATGTTAACAGGCAAAACTGTCGCTATTGGAGTACAACTAATCCGAAACGCAAGCATCAGAGACCTCTTCATTCGCCAAAAGTATCCGTATGGGCTGCAATGTCATCGCGAAGAATAATGAAAATGTTAGATGATTTTTTGTTAAAACAAAATATTCGCCACGAAATGGAAGCCATCACTGAGCGTACTTGCCAAGCCGTCATAAGAAATTTTATCGTATGTTGAATGAGTGCCGTGAACGCAAGGGTAAATATTTGGTTGACATTATTTTTTAAAAATAAATTTCCAAAGTCTTTGTTTTAGAAATAAATAAATATTTTACTAATAAACTACTTCATTTTTTCTAATGATATTTATAAATATAAAATTTCTTTTGAGATACCTTATAGCACGGCCGTGGGAAAGCTGATAGCGAACCAATTAGATATTTACTGCGGACGCCACCTGCTCCTACACACGTACTATACTAATTATATTAATACAAATTCATACGTAATTAAACATGCTTTCTTTTATTATGCTTACCATTTCTTTAAAATATTAAATATTTTTGATGTCATGTTCTATTTTTTTAATGTTATGCTCTCTCAGTATGTTGTACTACAAATATATAAGCAATTAAACATGAAGGTATCTATTTCTATCAACGAGCTGCTGTAAGGAACTAAAGGTAAAATAAAAAATATTCACAAAATAAGTCAAAATATTAATAGTCTAATATTTTTATATCGTATTTATTTAAATCTAAAAATCGTAGAATAAAATATACATATGTATGTACTAATATCTTACCTTTTTATTCACTTATGAATGAAATGCGCGTAAAAATATGATTGCCCTTTTAACGTAACCAAAACAAAAGCACACTGAACATATCGATTGTGCGAGCAACAGTTAGCGCTGTCGTGCTGCGTACGTCGATAGCGTCACGTCGCAAGCACCCAGCTCTACATGTCTTATAAAATTGAGTTAATAAATCACATCCAGGGGTCCTACTTGACGTGCTCTCTCCTAGTACCACCACGATACGGTACTCGGCCTCGACCGTAACTCCGTCCCTCCTCGCAAACACCCGACTACTTCATTAGATACACTTGCGCATGCCTATCATTCACCCTTTTTATTGGTTTATGATTTTACTCATTTCCTTTTTATATAAATAACAGAAAATAACAGTGTTCGTACGTTATGCTAGAAAATAAGTGTAAAATAACTTACGTTTTTATCGTGACAACCATATTTTGGTAGTTATTTATTTACATTAAACAGGAATTTTTATCCTAACACATAAAAAAATATGACGATTTAAAAAATATATACGGAAATGAACATGTCAAGATGTTCAAAATAAGAAGTATTAAAATTTTTGATTAGTTAAAGGAGGATAAATTGGTTTTTCAATAATTAGAAAATCGCGTGCTTAACATAACTGATAATATAAATTCCGTACTTTATCGATTTCTATTCACTCGATTTTGCCATTACCATACATTTTTTACTTGTATATTTTATGTGTAAAAAAATTAAAATGAAAATTCAGATTATATTTTCTAATCAACTTATATTCTTAAGGTCCGTGTCATGTTAAGGAACCCATGAGATTAGCTAAAAAAAATTTTTTTCGTAAATTGCTTGTTCAATATGTCTAGAATACGGTAGTAAAGTGATTTTTGAAAATTCAAAGACGTTTTAAAGATACACTAGGTAGAAGAAGCTGGTCGAAGCGTTGTATGGGAACTTGAAAATTTAAACGCGTTTTTCTCAAAACTGTGTTTTTCAAACTTTCCTCCATTGTGTCTTAAAGACGGCTGGACTGAATGACTTGAATTTTGAAGGTTTGATTCAGCACATATAAACGCATGGAATTTACTACGACCGATAAAAAACTCCCAAGACTTCTATTTTTTTTGAGGCGGAGTTTTCAGAACGCTGTAACTCATGTTCTACATCATATTTCTAACTTTAAATTTATACTGATACTATCAAAATATGGTAATAAATGATAATAAACTTAATAAAGCTCTATCTAAATATTGGTCGTTAAAAAAATCCTAAAAAATGCCCAAAAAGCACGCTGTCGCATGGATGACCCCCTTAAGCGTGCCGTAGTTTGAGTACTACGTGTGGGTGCCGCGTGCGTAATGCAAATCACAGATAATTAATAACTGCTAGTTAGCTTACGTAAGCTGTCACCGTCATACGTCAAGTGTGGACATTAGACACAACAAAAAGTCACAAACAAAGTTGAGTTAGGCAAGTCATTTACAGAAATGGCTGAATTGATAGAAATACCGCTTAAAAAATCCTCAGATGTAGATATTATAAAACCTTTGAAAAATTTGATTCAAGCCACGTACAGTGACAGCAATGAAGATTTCAATGATGCTATCAACGAGCTCAGTCGACTCAGGAGTAACGCTATTTGGAAAGTATACGAGAAGTCGTCATTAGATTCTCTTTACAGGTATTATTACCATTGAATGAGTCACACTCGTAGATTGAACTATTTTCTTATTGACTTTAATGTAGTAACTATGCATAAATATAGTTATATATAGTACTTAATATAAATCCGCGTTCTGTTTTACATCGTATATATTTTGCAGTTATTATGATCAACTTGTGTCCTTGGAGAGCAAGATACCGCCACAGGAGGTTCAGATTCCTTTTAAATGGAAAGATGCGTTTGACCGAGGATCGTTTTTTAGCGGCCGGATGAGTCTTAGTATGCTATTTTCAATTTATGAATAAAATATCAATTTATTTACTATCATAAAAAAATAAGTGACAAACTCAAATAGTACTGACATACACTTAGAAATAATTACAGTGACCTAAAAATACAATTTTTTACCCCATTTTAACTTTTATGTCCACATCAATAATTGATTACTACTTTTTGTGTGAATTTTAAATATGTTTACTTAATCTAGAGATATAAATGTATTATATAACAATTATTTTGTACAGCTATTAGTTCCCTGGCATATGAGAGGGTGTGTATTCTATTCAACATGGCAGCATTGCAAAGTAATGTAGCTGCTCAACAACCCCTAGACACTGAAGACTCCCTCAAGCTTGCAGCTAAGCTTTTGCAGGTCCTTTTTTGTTATTTAATTACATGTTTATTTATTTATTTATTGACACATCAACAATACATGTAACTTATAATTCAAAATAAAATTTCACATATCGGTCTTGTTCAGTTACAAATATCAATTATAGATATGTACAGCATTCACGAAATAGTCCTGATTAATTACTAGTCGTATTAAATTTAATAACAATTAGCAATAAACAAAGTTACAATTTAGAAAAGTTTGACATTACAATTAAAACCAGGTATAAGATCTAATTATTAAAAAAAAGTATTGTAATAAAAATTTAAAAAAAAACAACAACAAGTAAAAATTCTTGAGTTGGGACAGTATAGTAAGCCACATTATGATCACATAAATAATTACAAAGTGCAGCTGGATTCGTAGCGAAAAAGAAAAATTTGAATAAGTAACAGTAAGCCCATCATGTTGTATATATTTACTCCGTTACAACTTACAGGTCAGTTAATACAACTCAGTTTGTGGATATGTAAATAGATGAAGGGTCTATTCCGAGATACCAAAAATGCCTTTTAAGAATTGCCTTTGTTCTATTCTACACAGATGTTAATGTGATACTTACAAAGTAAACTTATTTCTTCAGTGCAAAACTTAATGCTTTATCCCTAGCAAGGTAGTCAGAGAGAATGAAGCGCCAAATGTTACGGTCTCTACATACGTCTTTTGCCTTGTCACATTTCGCTGCAGTACAACAATGTCATAATTGAGATATCAGTAGATTCATTTTAGCAGCCCAAGTGTTGTTAGATAGGTGACATTAAAATAAAATATTGTGGTAACTGTGGGACGCAAGTGGGAGTCTTGTAGAAGTTGTAGGTACGTCTAAAATGCTTCTTCTTTTTTTTTCTGGTGTTTGTTGTTTGTTTTTTAGTTTAGGTATCCATGTTTTTGAGTCTCTGAGTTCTTTGAGGGCTTTATAATTCCTTCAGTCTTGGTTATATGCATGTTATGGTCTTCTCAAGTCTGTCTTTCTTGATATTACAGCTTAATTTTTTTTTCTTCTAAGGTGGTTTTATCTTTTTTATTCATTAACAGAGTTTTTCTCTTTTGTATTAATTCAGTGGTGTTTATACTCAATGTCTCTTGCTTTTTGTTTTTTAGTTCAATGATTTACTAATTTACATGCTGTATATATCCTTATTATATAGCACTTGGATTTAATTTATGTTATTTTCAGTATTTTGCTTTTTGTCATTGTATGAGGGCTAGTAGCAATTGAACTTTCCATAGCTTCTCCTGCATTTCTTTTGTTCATCACCATTTATACTAAATGGTGATGAACAAAAATAAATGCTCTTACCTTAGGGTGATTGGTATTGAAATTTAAGTAGCTTTGTATTAAGTATTGCTATTCTCTCTGAAACACCTTTGAATTCAATTGTATTCTTCTTGAGTTTGTCTGAAATTAACCATGAATTCTACTACGGAGTAGGTAGTCTCTACTGAAAGACATTTGATTTCTCCTTTGTAGTAAAGTATATAATTGTTGTGTTCTTCAGTGGTGCCGCCCAGTTTTCTTACTTCAGAAAGTCCTACTATGTCCCATTTAATATTTTGGAGAGCATTTTCCAGTTCAAACATTCTGTCTCTCTCGACCAGGTGGGTTGATTATTAAGAGTTTGGTCCCTTGACAGCTCCCACATATATAGGAACAGAGCTACAGTTTTGTTTCTTGTTGTAGTAGGATTTATTGTAGGTTTTATATTTCTCACCACTTCTTTCATTGTTGAAGACTTCGGCTTGGAGTATGTTGGTTGTGGCACCCGAGGCACTTCGCCGCTTTGTTGGGGCCCATCTAGTGGGAGGCGAGTCACCGTCCGCCAATCATTCAATTTGAGACTATTGTAAAGGCGGACGTCCGCTAGTCTCATTCAATAGTCCAGTAGCCAGCCCATCCAAATTCACGACCATCTCTCGGCAATTACCTGTGGTTACGCAGAGATGGATCCCGACTGATGTGTCACGGTAAAACATTAGTATATTCTCTAAGGGACCTAAGGCACCTATGTGTTGGACCTGCACGGCATCCATCTTTCTTTCTGTAATACCCACGTTTCGCTCCCGTATAACTACTAATACTGCATTGTGTACAGCCAAACGCACAGCTGCGCTGACGTTTCGCTGTCTCATCAATGCAGCTAAACCTAGTTTGTTGTGATTCCCCCATAGCATTGCCTTTCTGAGTGCTTTATTGGTTTGTTGCTCTAAATTTTCTATGTTATGGTTCGCGAAAATGAGTACCACGTCGTCCCAAACGCCTGGCAGTACACTGCCTCTTCATTTAGCTGGTGTAAGTGGTGGTGTTACATTGGTTAGGAAAATAGTGCAGTGACAAGCAATTGTTCGTGCAACCTTGTTTAACACTCAATTGAATGTCAAACCAAGCCGACATGCCAGCTTTTACTCCCTCACAGGCTGAGTGATCTCTGTAAAGAGACTTTACAGCCTGCAGCAAGGGTCCGCTCACATTGTACCGGGGAAGTATTTCCCATAATTTCGCTCTTACAACTGTCAAAGGCCTTTTTCAAGTCCACAAATGCACAGAAAACTTTTTGGTCAACAGTTGTAACAATTTTAATTGTTATAACACGAAAAATAATTAAGGTATTTAATAAAACACTATATTCATATAAAACAAAATAAATATTTTAAAAAAATAAGAGTTCGCATACTAACTACAATATAAGTTTAGTACATAATAAATAAAAAGAATATAATGAACAATGGGCTTTACCATATAACAACTGCCTATAAGCATTTATATAACATTTAAACTTTAAATATAAACAATAATTAAACATAATTCACACAACATAAAAACTATAATTAGAAATATTAATGTTACAAGTTCTATCCACTCTGGGGTTTCTTTCACCTTTACTTCACCAATACACATTTACATAATCCATGAAAATATTAATAGAAATGTCACCCATAAATATCCTATATAATGTGCCTACTATAGAGCAGTTCGGAGTTGAACACAAAAATCTTGCCTGTCCGCTCCTTCCAAACCCACGAGGTCGTGTCGTGTTCACCTCCAATTCATATGATTCAATGATACATTGTACATATTTATCGGATGTATATTTACACCTCAATATGGTTCCATACTTAGAGCTTCACTCTTATAGGAATAATATTAAAATCACTTTACAATTCAACACAATACGACAGACGCCATGACTCCCTCCAATAGTATATGATAATAATAGTAACATATATGCTTCAACTATACGTTGTATCTATTTATCAGATGTTTATTTACATCTCACTATTGTTTTATACTTAAAACTTCTCCCATATAGGAAAAATATAACAATATCTTTTCAATTCAAAACTCGAGCCGGCCATCTGTTTCTTTTTTTTTCATCTATAAGAATGTTATAAATTAAATATATTTTCATTCCACAAATGAGTTGAGTGTAACACAGTCAAAAAATTTTCCGTGATCATATGGAGGGAATAGATCTGATCCATACACCCTCTTCCAGGTCTAAAGCCTCCTTTGGCCTCACACAACAGCCTTTCAGATCTCTTGCATTCTTCACGCTAAAATTTTGGCATGAACTATACTGCCTAAGCAAAGCAAACTGATAGCCCCATGGCTCGCATGGCAATCTATCTGTAAATCTTTGCCTTTATACAAAGGCACAATAACCGAACCTCACCAATACTCTGGGACCTCCCCTGATTTCCAGCATAAATTGCACAAAAACTAGAACAAATCATGGACGCGTTGCCCACCACATTTGATCATGTCGGTAGTAACTTCATCTGCTCCCGCTGACTTACCACATTTCAGGCTTAGTATTGCATTCTCAACTTGTCTTGATGTATCAAGTCGCTCCGCTTCGTTTCGCTGTAACTTGAGACTGAGGCGTCATCACATTCATACATTTCCTTGTAAAGTTCCACCCATTGTTGCAAAACCTATGGTTGTTCAGTTAAAATTTCACCGTCCTTCGAATTTTTCCCTTTCATTCTACAGGTTAGCAAACAACCTGGAGAAACACTAACTTTTCGCCAGAAAAGCTTCAGGTTTTCCCT
Organism: Heliconius burneyi; assembly: GCA_018247715.1. NCBI lineage: Eukaryota > Metazoa > Arthropoda > Insecta > Lepidoptera > Nymphalidae > Heliconius > Heliconius burneyi. The sequence continues at coordinate 15,224 of DWGR01000104.1, forward strand.
AAAGTTGTTCGTTTTCATCTCATATTAATGTTATTGATTAATATATTTTAATTTATTATTTATGTTTTATGATTTGCAGCAATCAGCAGGAATTTTCGCCTATTTGAAGGAAAATGTTCTGATGGCAGTTCACCAGGAGACTACTCCTGACTTGACTCCTGAAACTTTGAATGCTTTGTCACAGCTCATGCTGGCGCAGGCACAGGAGGTCATCGTGTACAAGTGCATTAGAGGTTTGTTTTAAAATTCTTTAATTTATGAATTTGAAATAACAAATATAATGAAAAAATAAACTCAAGTATCATCTGTCGTCATCACGGGCCCAGATGAGATGAAAGAAAGCATGGTGGCGAAGGTGTGCTCCCAGTGCGAGGAGCTGTACACGGATGCAGCGCGCTCCATGCAGAAGGACCCGCTGCGCCAGCTATGGGAACGCGACTGGGGGCCCGCCGTACAGGTCAAGCAGGCTCTGTTCCGCGGCCTCGCGCATTACTACCAGGCGCAGGTGTGCCGCCAGGCCAAGGCCGTGGGCGAAGAGATCGCGCGCCTGCAGCTGGCCGCCGACGCGCTGCGTGGCCTGCGCGACGCCGGCCCGTTGGGTGACGTGCCCGCGCGTGCCGAGCGCCAGCTGGCCGCGGCGCGCCGTGACAACGACTTCATCTACCACGAGCGTGTGCCAGACGCGCGTGCGCTCGAGCCTGTGCCGCGTGCGCCTGTGGCCACTGCGCTTCCGCCGCCGGCGCGCTGGGGCGCCGCGCCCGGCCTCTTCGAGCGGCTTGTGCCGCTGGCCGTGCATCAGGCGCTGCAGGCTAGCGCGGCGCGGCGCGGCGACCTGGTGGCGGCGGAAGTGGCGCGCCTGCGTGACGCCACGCAGCTGCTCAACAGCGTGCTGGCCTCGCTCAATCTGCCGGCCTGCGTGGAGGAAGGTGCGGCGGGCGGCCTGCCGGACTCCATCCGCGAGAAGGCGGCGGCGGTGCGCGCTGGCGGCGGGCTGCCGGCGCTGCGGCGGCTGGCGGCGGAGCTGCCGGAGCTGCTGCAGCGCAACCGCGACATCCTTACGGAGGCAGAGCGGCTGCTGCGTGAGGAAGCGGAGGCGGATGCGGCGCTGCGCACGCAGTTTGAGGCGCGCTGGTCGCGCACGCCCTCCGACCAGCTCACGGAGGCGTTCCGCGCCAACGCTGCCAAATATTCGCAGATCATAGACAACGCGGTACGCGCTGACGCCATCGTGCAGCAGAAGTTCCAACAGCATGAGCAGGTACTCATTGTTTACTTAAAAACTGGCTCCCTTTGGAGTAACGTTTAATATTAATTTATCTGACTCCAAATACATGTCTAATAATTACCTAACTATAGAATAGAATATACTTTATTACACACAGAAAAAAATATACAAAAGTATAGAAAACAGAATAAACAATATAATAAACAATATACGTTTATAAAATGTATATATATATATATATATATATATATATATATATATATATATATATATATATATGTTAGTAGGTAAGTTAATATCTCAGACCTGAGAGCGCAAGAGACTCAGCGGGACTTTTTTAAAATCAATTTTATACAAATACATTAAATATGTATTTCTCTTAACTGAATCTGCACTTAACACATTAATTATTAATTTTTTACATGGAATGGAATTTTTGAAAATATTATCAATGCAAGTAGCGGTACAATGAGTGATTCTTGTTGGCTCTAGAAATAGATTATCTAGGATATATGAATTTAGTAATGACCTGAATACAAGTGGGGGAGTTATCTAGTAAATCAAATTCATATTCAAAATATTCTTTATTCAAATAGACTAACAACAAACAAAAAGCTATCACCGGTTCAGAAAGCAGCTCTGCTGAGAAGAGCCGGCAAGAAACTCAACAGTTGCTCTTTTCAAAGTCAATGGTAAAATTAATTATGACATTAGCTGGCAGCTATCCTGCATGACATCCAACAGACATTAATTCCATGCATATTTATCCTCTAAATATTCTTGAACAGTGTAATTGTATTTTTTTTTTTTACAGTTACTTTTGGTAGTGGCAAATTTAGAATACACTGTGGAATTTTATTATATACACGTATACCGTACCATAAACGATTTATTAACTTTTTGGAGGCGAAAACTTAACGTAACAAGCTTATCTTTATTTCTCGTCCCTATCATATGTCTATCACTATTTTTACTATGACACTATATATTTTGTCCGACAAACAGAATATTATAAAATAGAAATTGTGACGCAATTGTGATAATGCCCGCATCTTTGAAAACATCTCGCAGAGAATATTGAGCTCTTAGATTATAAATATATCTCACGGCTCTTTTTTGGAGAATAAATATTGAATTTATATCTGAAGCACTGCCCCATAGCAGCATTCCATAAGATAAAATACTATGAAAATAGCTATAGTAGATCAGTCGGGCAATATCAACATCCGTCATTTGTCTTACTTTTTTAATTGCGAACGCGGCAGAGCTGAGTTTATCCGCAAGTGTTTATCCAGATGAGTGCTCCACTGGAGTTTGGAATCTACAGTTATACCTAAGAAAATAGCTGATACCGACATATTTAGAGTTTCTCCTTTAATTATTAGACTAAAATTATGTTATCTAACATTTGGTAAAGCAAATTCAATGCATTTAGTTTTTTTAGCATTTAACATTAGGTTATTAACATCAAACCAACGAAGAATATGCGATAATGCACTGTTTACTTCGTTATAGTTTATTTTGTTCCCGTCAACCTTAAATATTAAGGAGGTATCATCAGCGAAAAGCACAATATAATATAAGTTCTTCACATAAAAAGGCAGATCGTTAATATAAAGAAGAAATAGAAGGAGACCGAGAATAGATCCCTGTGTAACACCCATCTTTAGAGGAGATCCAGATGATTTTACTTTATTTATTCTAACCTTCTGGATTCTTTGGTATGAATGGATTAAAAATTAATATTGAAATCACTACATACTACTATAAATTTCTTAGATCCAGATAATTTTACAAATAGCAGGTTTTCCATTAAGGACAACAATTTAGCTCAATTTAGCTCTCCACGGCTAGTGACACTGTCTTGTTGCAACTACATATCGTTGATGTCAAGTCCATCCAATTCTGGCCACAAATAATCTTCCAACATAGCAGATACGCACGAGCACGATAGCGCTCTCCATTGACGGTAACATGACGGTCGTTTTCATCCACGACAAAAAAACGGCCCAATCACACTTCTGGCTTGAAAACCGCACCAAACAGTAATTTTTTGCGGATGCAACGGTGTCCCAACAAGCGCATGTGGGTTTGTGGCTGACCAATAACGCGTATTTTGCTTATTAACAAAACCATTGAGCCAGAAGTGAGCTACGGCCGAAAATTGGAGTAAGCGCTCTTAAAATTGCGACCACCTACTCAGAATATCGGTAGTAATTTTTAAAAATTATTTTAATTATTTTTTTTCTTCGCACATATTTTTATATTACCTTACTTTATAGTTTTTGTTTTTGTGTTTTATTGTAAATTTTGCTTTTTATATCTTTACAACAGTAATTTATTTTTTGGTTGTAAACAACGCTTGTGAGGTGGGAGTTAATAGCCGCGACACAGTGTTCCACTAATACGGTTAAAATAGTCCAAATTGTCTTTGTATTACTTTACTATACTCGTATGTCTTAAATAAATAAATTATTAAATTATTATTAAATCACTTCTAAACGTTGCTGGTTCGAGAAATTTACCATACTGAAAATGTTGACTTTAACTAACGTTTTGACATTGACAGTTCATTAAAAAAGTTTAAAGGTGCGTTCATATAAAGATACAAAATTGTTATGTTCTTAATAGAAAACCCTTCACTTGTTCTAAAATTATTTCAAAGTCTTCATATAACCCAGTGGGAGATCTGTATACACTTACAACAATGAAATGCTCAAGCTCAGCACAGGCCATTTCAATAGTCTGCTCAACAGAGAGGCTCACAATATCTTTACGTTCTTTATATTTGTAAGATTTTTTCAAAATTATTAAAAAGCCACCGCGAATTGCTTTTTCTCTGTTGAACACACTAGCTACTTCGTGGTTATTGAAATTAAAAATAGCCTCAGAGCTATTCGAAGCTTCGAAGTTTTAAAACCTTTTTTGAAGAACAACATAACCACACTTCCCTAGACCGTGTCCCCGTCGGTGTACCCTTGTTTAAGACAGTATTAAAGATCTTTCGGAACTGCTCCAAGACAATACGCCCACCAGCTCTTAAGAGTTCCGTGATAATACCATACTCCCCAGGTGCCTTGTTGTTCTTGAGCTGCTCTAGAGCCCTCCCAATTTCGGCAATCTCGATGTCCGGTAGTTCGTCGATGAAGTGCCGGGTGAGCTTGGCATGTTTTTCATCCACGTCTTCAATGGTGGGTTTCGGTGCATGAGAGGAGTAATGTCTTCCATAAAATGTCTCTGCTTCTAGGAGAAGATCTGGTTTCGATGTAATGACTCTACCATCAGATATCGTCAGCTTCGTCAAATGACTTCTTCTCAATTGTTTAGCGAATACTTTCGAGCTTCTATTTTACTCTATATCATCTTCTATTTCTCGTAGATTGCTTTGGCGGAGGTCGTATTTGATTATTTACACGCTTATTTAGAAGGCGGAAATTTGAATCCCCAGATGTCTCCCGTCTTTATCTCATCAGAAGCACTGTTTCTCCTCTGACCTTGTTGGCGAAAAACCTCTCCCAATTCTTGGATGACCTTCGCAAATTGATTGGCACATTGGTCAACTTGACCAGGCGTAGACTTTTGTATAAGTCGGTGATCGCTTCCGGTATCAAACCTGTTAATCACTGAGACATCTTTGAATATATTCAATTCACCCTCTATTCGTCATGATAAAGCTGATCTCTTTTTAGTCAGACTATCTGGACTTCGCCATGTCAACTTCCTCTGAGGCTCTTTCTGGAAAAAAGAATTCATTAGAAAAAGCCTCTGGGATTCGAGACATTTACAAAATAACATTTGACCCCTATGGTTTCCGCTACCGATATCGTACGATCCAATAACCGATTAACTGTGTTTTTGATCTCCTACTTTGGTACATAACTCCAGTGAAGTTGGTGGTCCTTAGACGGCCTCGTCCTCGTCATCAGAGTGTGTCGACGTGGGAGCATAAACCTGCATCACTTTTAGAGAATACCTCCTATAGAATTTGAGTATGAGGTATGCTACCCAGTGAACACACTGCTGACTTCCATCAGATTGCTTGAGCAGGGATTCCCAATCTTTTTTTGCTCAAGGACCACTTTTATATCAATATTGCTAGCAGGGACCACTCTTTAGGTATAATCAATGTAAACTGTGACAATGAAACACAAATTTTAATTAAAACTCAACAGGAAATTACCAATAAAGAAATAATAATATTTTAGAGAAACTTCGGTAAATCCCGGGCGGGCGTCGTGGCGCAGTGTCATAAGCGTATGAGTGTTATCGTAACTGTTGTTCTATGGGGTCTATTCCTATTGGGAGGAATTATTTATATTATTTATTAATATTTTTATTCTGCACTGGTGACAAGGCAAAGCGCGGCGCTTTACACGTAATGCCTCGAAAATTAATTTGATATGCTGGGTTAGTAAACAGTTACAGCAAATGATTAATCTTTTTGTCAAGCAGAAAAATCTCAGTTTGCTCTGCTCTCAGTCCTTCATCCTGGCATTAATCCCGGCTATTGCCAGGGTCTGTCTTCCTGCTTTCAATCTACTCCACTTTGCACGGTCTTTAGCGTCCTCGGTGGTTAGACCATTGGCTCTCATATCCTGCGTCACGACATCCAACCAGCGCTTTCTTGGGCGTCCGAGAGGTCTCACTCAGGGACTGACATAGCAAGGCACTTGCATCCGACGTAGTTCTTAGGCCGATGCGTAACGTGACCAAACCATCTCAGCCGACGCTCTTGGAGCTTATCCGCTGCGTCACGGACTCCAAGACTACCTCGAATGAAGGTGTTGCGTATGCGGTCAGACCGCGTTACGCCGCACATCCACCTCAGAAACTTCATTTCCGTGACGCGAAGCTCCTGAGTGTGCCAAGATACCAACAGCCAACATTCGCTGCCGTATAAAAGAACCGGTCAGATGATGTTCTTGTATATCAGACCCTTGAGTTTGGGCGGTATCCTGTGAGCGCAGACCTCACCAGTGCCATTTAGCCCAAGCAACGCTTATACGGTTATAGACATCGTGATCGATCGTACCCTTCCACAGGTACACTTTACGCTCCAGCATCAGTCGGTTCTCATCAATGAGTGCTATATCATCGGAAAACATCATCAGCATCATGGAGGCTGGTTTTGGATGTAGGCTGAGACATTATCGAGCACCACATTAAATACGAGCGGACTAAGAGCCGAGCCCTGGTGAACCCCTACTGTAATCTGGAAGTTTAATGTCGCCAACAGCAGTCCTAATCATAGAAGCGGGATCGTGGTACATGTCTCTGATAATCTCAATATAGGCCTCGGGGATCCCCTTTGGATCGCAATGCCCACCAGATGCGCTGACGAGGCACACAGTCAAAAGCCTTCTGCAGATCTAAAAAGGCCACATGGAGAGCTCTCCTTTTTTCTCTGTGTGCCTCCATCAATGTTCTGAGGGCAAAAACGGCGTCCATAGTACCCGATCCTGGCTGAAATTCATATTAAGACTAAGAGATAGTACACTCGCGGCGGAGGTCGTCAGGTCTTTCTGTGGAAAACGTTGATTAGTGCCGAAATTAACTTTTGTCTTCTGTTGAAGCATCCCTTGGGAATGATTTCTCATGAGATGAAAGGAACCTTCAAAGCAATCCCCAGGAGATAAAAATTTGCGCATTTGTCGTGCAACCAGCTCTCCTTATAATACTCTTTCTGAAGCCACGCCCAATGTGCAGCATCAGCACATTAGGCCTTAGTGTGTCGAGTTACTGCCAGTACCGTGGCGATCTGGAAAGCAAGGCCAAGTTAGCCTCGAAGAAACTGGGGAACGTCAGCAGTGCGAGACGGTACTTTACGACAAAACACCGATTATATAGTGTCCAGGTTTGGCCTATATGAAGTATTGTTAACATCTCTGTGCTGGTGCACTCCAGTAATAGCTTGAACCATTTGATTGCATACAACGTAGAGCCGTTCGAATCATTAGGGACCCAATGATTGATGAAAGACTTGACACTTTAGCTTTATGTAGAGACGTCTACTCGCTGTGCGTTTTCTTCCGCATTTATCATGTGAAGTGTTCTGAAGAACTGTTTAACCTATTACCTGCAGGTGAATTTTCTAATCTCACAGTACGTCATTAACTTAAATATCATCCACACTACCTGGATACGTGGTACTCCACTACTGGACGGTTTCGTAGGAATATCCTTCCACGTGCCACGGAACTGTGGAATAGCCTACCTGCGGTAGTGCTTCCAGGTCTTTCGAAAAGCGCGTCTACCTTTCCTTAAAAGCCGGCCGGACACCTATACCTCATCAGGTGACCCCTACGCTCGTTTGCCTTGTAAATAAATGCAGTGAATTTTTTCATTCAATGGCGGTCTGATTCACTTTCTCACGTAGTCAATTGATTATAGCAAGGCATTCGACTCGTTAATGCACGCAAACATTTGGGCGGCCTTGAAAGAATAGGGGATTGAACAAAAATATATATAATATTGATCAGAAATATATACAAGAATAGCTCTGTGAGTATTTTATTAGAAAAGAAAGGAGATTCGTTTCAGATACAAAAAGGAGTAAGACAAGGAGTTCCTCTTTCTCCAAAACTTTTCTCCGCTGTTTTAGAAATGATCTTTAGAAATCTTGAGTGGGACAATCTCGGTCTAAATATAGATGGCCGCAACCTAACACACTAATATAGTGTTATTCGCGAAAACACCAGAAGACCTAAAACGATTGTTAAACGCCCTAACATCTGAGAGTGAGAAAGCAGGACTAAAATTAAATTCTGAAAAACAAAAGCAATGACTGAAGAAGGATAGCAACCGTTGGCGAAGGTATTGGGGCCTAAAAGAAATTATGAATGACAAAAATTTTCGTATAACAACAAAAAGCAAATTATTCAATGCCTGCATCTTGCCAATATTCACATATGGATGCCAAACATGGGCTATAACATGTAACGTAATCAACAAAGTTGCTAATTGCCAAAGAGCAATGGAAAGAAGCATGCTGGGAGTAAAGAGGAAAGACAGAATTAAGAGCATAAACATTAGGAGTAAGACAAAGGTATAAGACGTAACCCTAAAAATAAAAAGATTAAAATGGAAGTGGTCGGGACATATGATCAGAGGAAAGGAAAAGTGGACTTAAACAGTAACACAATGGTATCCAAGGGAAGGCAAAACGAAAAGAGGTAAACAACATAAAAGATGGCACGATGATATTAGGCAGGTTGCAGGCATAAAATGGAGCAGAGTAGCTAAAGATAGACTATATAATAGATAGATAGAAAGAGTGGAATAGGTTGGAGGAGGCCTTTGCTTAATGGTAAACGGACTTACAGAAAATAAAAAAGCACCAAATATACGAATAATTTTATTAAGATTATATTGTATTTGTTTTACATGTATATGTGTAGTGTACCGAGCAATTAATTGTATATACTGTCATTTTTTTCATTGTCATTTATTTCTTCATAATTCACGGGTTTCGAAAGAACCCGGTCCTTTGGAAGGCTTGCATGGGGACACAGGTCCAACACGTAGAGGCCCCTTAGAGAATATACAAGTGTTTTACTGTAACGTATCAGCCGGGATTCACCTCTGGGTAACCACAGGTAATTGCCCAGAGATGGTCGTCGGTTAATACGTAGGAACTATGGAAAATGTGGAAATCTAAACTAGGACTATGGAATGGAATTTGGATGGGCTGGCTACTGGGCTTTTGAATGGGACTAACGGACGACCGCCTTTACAATAGTCTCAAATTGAATGATTGGCGGACGGTGACTCGCCTCCCACTAGATGAGCCCCCACAAAGCGGCGAAGTGCTTCGGGCGCAACATCGGCGTGGTCGGCTAAGGGTGTAGAGAGCTGTGCACTGGTTTCACCATCACGAGGAGCTCGTGAGCAGGTTTCCCCGCTATTACGCAGATTGAGCACTTCCACCCTTTCGTGCATATAGCTCTTGCGCACCACTCTGCCGGCCAGTAAAGGCAAGCCAGAGGCGGGGGATAGATTACAATTCCCCTCCGGAGGACTCAGGTCCGTGGGGTCGCAACTTCCCAACAGCTCGCCACACTCTGCCCTGCGGGTTTATTATTATTATAATAATTTTATTCATTGAAATAATTAATAATTGAGACGGAGCGTCCAACGCTTCCGCGGACCACTTTTAAGCTTGTGCGGAGCACTGGTGATCCGCGGACCACTGGTTGGGAACCACTGTATTATAAGAATATCAAGATTAAAAACAGACAATATGTGATTTACAAGAAACTAAATGAAATGCTTACCAAACCCATATGAGAATAAAATTGTAACCCATACACATTAACTATTAAGTTAACAATTATTTTATTATTATTCTTTTAGGTAGAAGTATTGTTTTTAGATGATTTCAACATTGTAGGAGGATTTGACAATGAAAGTGGCACAGTAATATCACAAATAGTTTTTTTAATGGTGTTAAACTCGGTCATTGTAGTGACATGATGCTTTAAACCATCATCACTCCCCACTATAATAATACCATTTTTTGTCCAGCATTGAGTCACTCCAAAGCGTTGTCTAGCTCCATAGCATCAAATTGTTTTGATAATAGTTATAATTGCAATTAAAGATTTTCTAGGATTTTCATTACAAAGGTGCGGAATGAATTGAACTGCAATTGTAAACCGAAAGTTGGACTTGTTAAAGGAGCACCAGAGCCATTTCGAAAATCCAGCATCCTGGTGTTGAAGTGGACAGTTAATTCTTCCAGAGTATTTTTCATTGCTTCCATGATTCCTGTATCTTTTCTTGCTTTTAAGGACAACAGGTAGACACAAAATTATCAAGGCCACATAAATTAATTCTTTTTTTACTGTTTAAAAGTATTTATAATACAGAGCGCATAATTATAAATTAAGGATTGTTTAATATCCATTTTAAGATTTTAATGAATTAAATTTAAGTTTTATAGAAAATTCATTACAAACACAAAACTAGCTTTACACATTATTAACAATAAGCGTTTATACCTTACCTGCCTACCATAAATTTCAGTACAAAATATGTATAAAGTTATGCAAGCTAAAATAAATGTTTACGATCAATTTATGAGAAATATTTATAAACAACACGTCGTATTAGATCCAAGAGCGACCGCGGGAACTATATATGACTATATACTACGTAGTAAAAATAGTGGTAAACATACGATAGGGACGACAAATAAAGTTGAGCTTGAACGCCAAGTTTTCGCCTCCAACGAGTTAATAAATCTTTTGTGGGTTCGAGTGTACGGATATATAATAATTCCACAGTGAATTCTAAATTTGCCACTACCAAAATTTTAAGTAACTAAAAAAAAATCTAACAAGTAAAGCTTATTACATTGTTCAAGAATATTTAGAGGGTAAATATGTATGGAATTAATGTCTGTTGACAGACATTCATAATTAAATTGACTTTGAAAAGTTGACTCATAATTAAATTGATTTGCAACTGTTGAGTTTCTTGCCGGCTCTTCTCAGCAGAACTGCCTTCCGAACCGGTGGTAGCTTTTTGTTTGTAAGTTCACTCGACGATTCAAAAGAGCTAACATTAGTCTATTTGAATAAAGAATATTTTGAATTTGAATTTTATAGGGGGTTTGATGAACTATACTAACTATACCATGGGGTTTGCTAACTATACCATGGGACGTCCAAAGAAGCGATAGTTGAAATTGATATGCAGGACTTAGAGCCATTCGCCTAAACACTGAAAACGTTAAACACGGTGAAAATTAGATGATTAGGAAGGCAGTTCTAGTCAAGAAGAACAAACTCGTCGCATCTTGTCACCGAAATAGTTCTTGTTACTGCCGGTATTACATCTGCATGAATATCCGCAATAGTTAATGGGAATTCAGATGCGAATGCAGATGTTAATTTGATGCAAAAATTCTGAATTTGCAAATATAGATGCGAATGTCTACAATATCACACAAAACTATTCGACCACTACTTGGGTCATTGATAATGAATAATTTATTATTTCCTTCTTGCAGAATATTGAGTTGCTGAGTCGCAGCGACGTTGAGATTGACGCAGGAGTGCCCACTGCGCCCGACGTTGGCGCCGACCGCACTGACGCCGGTGGGGACGCCGCGGCACAGCTGCGCGCACTCGTGACCGACGTCGACGCCCTCAAGGCCGAACGCGACGCGCTCGAAGACGAGTTCAAGAGCGCCACCGTAGATCTTCGCGAGCGATTCCTGACCGCGCTGGCCGCTGACGGCGCCGTAGACGAGCCCGCTCTGTCTGCTTCAGCGCTGGGAGCCGCGCTAGCGCCCCTGCAGCGCCGCGCCGCTGCCTCGCTCGCACGCCAGGAAGCGTTGGCGGAGGCGCTTCGGCGCGCGCACGGCGCCCTTACGGCGGCGCGCGGTGGCGCTTCGGGCCGCGACGAGGCGCTCGGCCGCCTGTGCGCCGCCTACGATGCCTACCAGGATCTCACTGGCAACCTGCGGGAGGGCGTCAAGTTCTACAACGACCTCACACAGCTGCTCGTCGCCTTCCAGAACAAGGTCTCGGACTTCTGCTTCGCGCGCAAAACCGAAAAGGACGAGCTGCTGAAGGATCTCACGCAGGAGGCGTCGCGTGCCCCCCCGCGCCCCGCGCCCTCGCCGCCACAGCACCACGTCGCCGCCGCCAGCGAGGTACCTCATAAGTTCACATCGTTATTCAACATCATTAAACAATATTCATTCTATTCATTAAATTTTATATTAATATTTTTAATTAAATAATTTACCTTTTGCTAGCCCACTGTGGTCTCAAAGAAGGACCCTCCGCCGCGTCCGCCGCCGCCGACACCCTCCGCGGCCACCGCGCCTGCACCCACCCCCGCGTTGCCCTACCCCACGCAACCACAAGGTATTTTCAATATTGAATAAACATTTAAAATAAATGAAATCAGCTTTACACTGTATTCCGCACGCAACAGGGTCGTCAGAGGGAACCTAGTGTGTTAAGACACTCTGTTCCCCACTTTCCGTCGAATTGGCTAATGATAACCATAATCAGTCGGTTTTTCAGCCCATTCATACAAAAAATATTTTGGAAAAAAAATGTAAATTATATAGCATACAGGGGTGGAAGCGTTAGCGCTCTTTTTACGGGAAGAACATATAGAGCAAAATATTTCAAACCCATACCGAACCGAGGGTAAACAACTTTGAACTTTATTGCCAATACCTACAATTCCAATTCGGAATGAGACGTGTGCGGCGGTGTCCCCGCTGTGCGGTTGTTATTGGTTTATGTGTGCGTGCGTGGTCCTTAACAAATGGCGATTTATTTTACAACGATAATTTTAATATTTATTTTGTTTAAAAAATCACCATAATTGTATTAGGCTTTTATAGAGTAATTAAAACTGTGGATTCATACAAAATGGTGCTAACAAAAACACTCTGTATAAACATCGTACCATCTGATTTGTCTATATTTCCAGGTATGCCGCTACCCTACGGCGCCTCGGCGGCGCCCTACGCGGTGTACGCGCCGCCCATGCCCGCGCTCTACAATCCCTACGCCACGCTGCCCTACCCACACCACGTGCGCGCGCCGCACGTGCCCTACCAGCCCTACCAGTACGCGCCGCCCCCCGCCGGCTACCCGCAGCCGCCCCCCGCTGGGTACAGCCCCTACCACCAGCCGCCGCAGTAAACTACCATGACACCACCACCACACTGACTTGTCGACTCTTAATACTAAATGGCAATAACCCAAGAGCGCGCGGCGAAAAAGTTTGGCGCTATATGTAATCTAAAGTCTTCGATCAACTATCCACTACATTATAGGTCGCATACAGCAAGGCTTAAAAAAATTGCAAGAGACATTTAGCATCCGAAATCTAAATATAATAAAATAGTAAAAATGGAACATCTCTACATTGAATATATTTACAAAATAATAATTGAGGGGGCTGTTTCTAAGCCCCCCTCAAGTAATAGAGCCCAAATCTCCACAAAAAAAAACGTCTGTTTGTACGCGCTGATCTCCGGAACTACTGGACGGATTTAAATGAAACATTTTTGTTGTATAGCTATATATATTAAGTCTAGCCAACATTTAGGCTACAGTTTATTTTGAAAATCTCGATACCTGATGTGGAACCTTAACAGCGTGTCTAAACTATAAGAGATATAAATATACTGCCTTTGAGAAAATGGAACAACATGACAAAGAAGTTCCACCCACATAACAAAAATGAAGGTAGTATCTGACGGGGTACCCTAGCAGCCCATCTCATCTCTAAGAGATATAAATATAGCGCTGTTGTAAAAGTTGATCAACATAAAAAGCATTTTCTGTCCACATAGGTTAGCTGTTCAGGTTAGCGAGCAACCCCGAAAAACTTAAAACTTCCAGCTTATGCGGTAATTCGACTCGAAGTTTGGACACCTCGTGTAACTGCGCCAACCTGCGAACAGACCCCTTATTCTAGCAACGACTAGATAGTGGTCTCTTCCCAGATCAGAACCCCTAAACACTGGCGTGTTCATAACTTGGCTTCGAATATGCTAATTCATTAGGAACAAATCAATCATACTTTTCTCTTCGGTTCGCTCCTATGTATACATGTGAATTTGTTTGTGTTCAAACATCGTGTTTACCAACAAATTCCTTTCCTTGCAAATTTCCAATATAAGCTTTCCAGCCTCATTTAGTCGCTTATCACCATACTGAACTAGCACTCACTTTTGCGCAGTTACGACCCATCCGTTAAAATCACCACATATTATTAATTTATCGTTCCCTCTGACAATATCTAGAACGTCCCTGACACTCTCTCAAAAATCTTTGAGTTTTTCTAATGGAGCTGTACTAATGCCGCTAACAAGAATACTCTTGTTATCGCATGAAGGGAACCCAAAGCAGCCTCGGGTTGATCGCCTTGTATTCAACTGCTGCACTAACCAATCGAGAGGACAATAACACACCTACACCTTCACAGCCCCGCTCGCTCTCTGGTACGCCGGCCCAGAAAGCGACCAGCTGCCCGGTAAATCGGTCGTGTCATAACCCTTTCGCTTGGTCTCAGTCACACAAACGACATTCAAATCTCTATTGTCTATCGCATCTAATTCATTCATCTTTTCTTCCATCCCTGCTCTTACATTCCACATAGCTACGTATTTCCACCGTTTTGGACATGGCGTGTTGGATGGCGGTCCCCAACGCCGCGTTCGTCGCCACTTAACATACCAGCGGGGCGCACTGCTGCACGTCGCCATTGGGGGACGCCCTATCAGTGCGCTCTTTCCAGATGCACGTAGCGGATGGAACTTTGCAGCCCTCATAAGGGCTAGCAGGGGACGCTGCGAGCAAGCCTTCCCCTCTTCATCTTCGACCCCCTCTTTTACACAAGTTCGCTAATAGTATAATAAATAACTAGCTTTACGTAACAGTGCTCAATGCTTATTATTATAAATATCAAGTATTTTTTAATTTAAAATAATTAAAAATCCTTATAGAAATTATGATAATGTAGAAATAAAACATATTAGAAGCTGTCAGCCAATTCTGTTTATTAAAAGAATAATCATGTAGTTCAAGCGGGCAAAGCCGCGGGCGGGCCGGTAGTAATAATATTATTACACACAGACAACACATACAATTATTTAAAAAAAATCAATGTTATGACAGCTAGTTAAGGTTTATTTTCGACTAGCGACATTTTACTCCGTGCTATTAACGAGAGGTTGTCAAATGTTATGTATATTAAAATCAACTGCACTGTAATGACAATAACGCTTAAAAATCCAATAGCTATTTCCTTAGTCCAGACTAACCAATATTCGGCGAGATTATTAGTAGTATGGTGTCAAATATTGGCCACACGACGAAATATTTGTATTTAATTATTTAATGTTTTTTAAGTACTATAAAACTGAATCTGTGACCGTTATATGTACTACTGAAAGTAAAACACTTTTAGCGCGTCTCCTCGTTCGCGATGTTTGGGCGATACGTCCGTGTCTTAGACTGTAACCCTTAATCTATGTATAGTTGATCGAAGGATAAGGCGTTCATTGACAGTTTTGATGATATGCTTATAGACATATGTTAGAACGCAAATATAATTACTTTTTTTTATAATACAATTTCTTAATTTACTGTCTAGTTTGTTCACATACACATTGTGAGCAAAACAGAAACATATAATATTTAAATAAATATGGCTTTCAAAAACCCCCGAAAAGAAGTTACAAGGTTAACATTGAATAATATAGTGCATTCCTGATTGCTATGCTAAGAAGCATTTTTCAAACAATATATATTTAACAAGTATAACAAAATATTTAGTAGAGTACATTGTTTACGTAAGACATAGGACAGAACATCAAAGACAACCCGAGCTGCTGTAGGGAGGGGGGAGGGGGGGGAGTGTTTATGTGTAGTTTACATATTACTGGTATCATTTAAACTTGATTATTATATTTATTTGTAGAAGTACTTGAGCTCTCCTCTGCAAATGCGTTGTGAGATTAGAGAAGGATGTTGGTTATCAAGGAATTTACTAATTGTTGTAGCGATAAGGTTAAAAATTAATGGGAAATTAACTATTTTGTTAAGTTTATATCAGAGAGAATATGTATAATTAGAAGAATGTATGTGTACAACATACCGTAAACACCAAATGTATAGTTCAAGTTCTTCTTTCACAGTCAACGAACCCATTAACTCTGTTCTTCTACATTGTTAAATCAAGAAGATGAAGATAAATTGCTAAGTTTACCATTTTATTTTTGGATTAATATTATTGCTTTGTATAAAATAGCAGAGATTGGTGCATTTTATTTAGTGTTACGGTTCTAAAGTATACACAACGTAATTAATTCCTATATTATTTAAATTTTAAAAATGAATTATAATCTCCAAATTACGATAATTTTAATAAATAAAGTAATTATAAATATTTTGAATATAAAGACTTTTATTTAACAATTATAAACAAACCTACTCCTTAATTTACCAAAAACAGTTTTTTATTAAGTAGTAGTGATGTTACGTTCCGGGAAAAATGAGGAGTATGTTCCAGCTGTTCCGTTCCGGCTTCGGAACATGTTCCCATTTCTGTTCCTGTTCCGGCAGTACCTTTGCCCGTATACCGTTTAACTAAAAAAATGCATCTGTTTATGCATGCTTCTCGTGGACGTACAACTATGACATTTATTTAATAGGAAGCCAACATAATATACAATGTATGTTATCTTTCATACATAACTAAGTAAAGAACACTTTTTTGTACACTGTATACCACACTTACAGGCCAACTTAACATGTAATACATAGTCTTATTCCAAAACTTACATTATTCTAAGAAATGTAAATTTAAAAAAATACTTAAAAGTAAAAAAAAAAACAATAAACACAATCGCGTAAAAATAAAAATAGGATATATAAACAAAATATATTAATGTTAAGTAAAATAAACGATGTTACCTTTACTACATTAAAAGTTAAACCCAAACTTATTATAAAAAAACAAAACTTAAACGACAGTAAATGATAAAAAAACAAAAACCAACCAAACACTACGTAGCTAATAGGTGCCTAATTTTCAAAAGTACACTTGAGTTTTTGTTTGAATACTTTTCCAGAGAACTTAAAAATATCTAGATCCTCTTTACCTTTTGTAATGAGGTTATACAACTGTAGAATTCTGTTTAATGTGGCATTAAGACCTAAATTAGTTCTAGGAGTCTTACTTGGCTTTGGTCTTGTTGGCTTAGAACTGGGTTTCCCAAATGGTTTCCAGGGATTGTTAGTCTTATTTTTTGTACTAAGTCTGGACAATCAATATCTCCATTTATAATTTTATTCAAAAAACAGATCTAATACATTTCTTCTTTTAAATAGTGACGATATTTTATAGTGTTTTGAAAAGATCACTGCAATTATAACTTAAATTATCTTTGTAGCATAATGTTCGTAGCAATTTTTTTTTGTACTCTTTCCAGTCTGTTTTTATGAGTTACACCATGATACAAGTTTTTCTAAATCTGCTTGCATTATAATTGAATCGTCCATTGATGAAATTTTTTAATCATATTTATATCATCTGCATATTCGTATATATAAATACAAAGTGTCTCAAAAGAAAATTTTATATTTATAAATATCATTTTAAAAAGCTAAGTAGTTTATTAGTAAAATGTTTATTTATTTCTAAAATACAGACTTTGGGAATTTATTTTTTAAAAATAATGTCATCGAAATGTTTACCCTCGAGTTCACGGCACTCATTCAACCTAACGCTAAATTTTCTTATGACGGCTTGGCAAGTACGCTGTGATGGCTTCCATTTCGTGGCGAATATTTTGTTTTAATTGCGCCAGAGAAGTTGGTTTGTTGACGTGCACTTTAGATTTAAGGTAACCCCACAAGAAAAAGTCCATCGGAGTCAAATCAGGACTGCGCGAAGGCCAATTTATGTCCCCTCTTCTGGAGATTAATTTTCCTGGAAAAATCTCACGAACTCGTGGTAGAGACACATTAGACGTGTCTGACGTCGCTCCATCCTGCTGAAACCATGTCTTTTGATGATAGCCAGGAGAATTCTGCAGCGTAAGCAACAAAAAATCATCTAACATCTTCACATAATGTTCTGAGCTAACTGAAAGTGCACGTCCCCCCGCGTCTTCAAAAAAGTATGGGCCGAATATGCTTCGCGATGACATTGCAGCCCATACGGATACTTTTGGCGAATGAAGAGATCTCTGATGCTTCCATTTCGGATTAGTTGTACTCCAATAACCACAGTTTTGCCTGTTAACGTGCATATTCAGATGAAAATGAGCTTCATCGGTGAATATGATGTTGGTGAACGTTTGTAATCTCTCAGTTACCTCGTTTACGAATTCTAGTCTTTGAATAGGATCCTGGGGCTTAAACTCCTGCACCAATTGAATTTTATAGGGGTGCAGCTATAGATCTTTGCGCAAAATGCGTTAAAGCGATTATCTATGCACGTTCAAAGCACTTGCACGCTTCTGAATTGATTGATATGCCTGAGGTTAAATTCAATCAAACAGGTGTTAGGCGAGCTCTGGACATACACAAGTCGAGCGGATCAGATGGCATCTCTCCCTTAGTGCTCCGTTCTTGTGCTCCTGAACTAACACCGGTGCTAACGCGTTTGTTTCGGTACTCTTACTCAGTCGGCGTAGTCCCAGATTCAGGGAAGAGCGCTCTTATCCATCCGATCCCAAAGAAAGGCGATGCTACCGATCCATTCCGAACTACAGGCCTATTGCCATCACCTCCCTACTCTCAAAGATCATGGAGAGCATCATCAATAACGAGCTCTTGGTTTATCTAGAGGATCACCGATTGATTAATGACCGTCAATATGGCTTCCGCCATGGTCGCTCAACCGGTGATCTTCTGGTTTACCTAACCTACCGTTGGGCTGCGGCTATTGAAAGTAAGGGAGAGGGCCTGGCAGTTAGTTTGGACATGGCGAAGGCCTTTGATCGAGTATGGCATGGGGCGCTCCTTGCGAAACTCCCATCCTATGGGCTTCCCGAGAATTTATGCAAGTGGATCGCCAGTTTTCTCACTGGGCGCAGCATCAAGGTCGCTGTCGACGGTTTTTGCTCCAAACTTA
>DWGR01000105.1:0-34061 GCA_018247715.1 Heliconius burneyi
AAAAAAAAAAAAAAAAAAAAAAAAAAAAAAAATTTAAAATTAAATTGATGCCAGCTATGGCGCAGTGGCACAAAGTGTGACTGTAAAATCAACTGGTTGTGGGTTCAATCCCCACTGACTGACCCCACTGTACATACTAGTATATTTATTATATTTACTCTTAGAATATGATTCCATAACCACAAGTCAAATATTTCGGTAAGTTTTATGAATAAAACTTTCTTGTTTATCCTTTTAACTATAGTTGAAGATACCAATTTCTAAAGTAATTCGCATATTTTTACCTTAAAGTACGATTACATCGAAATAAAATATATAAAAGATATTTCAGACCGAGTTCACAAACCCTACATATAAACATGTTAATCTCGAGAAAGAATGGATCAACTTACGAAAAACATTCAATAATAATTCTTTCTATTCCCTTTATTTTCGGTGATCGTTTTGGGTGTATTACAAAAAAAAATTGTTGTACATTCAAAACAGCCCAACTTATTGTTTAACTTTGTTGTCTAATATTTTCTTTATTGTATAGATAGCAGTGTTATATATTGTACGGAAAACGAAGAGATGTCAGTGATATGTCACTGCTCTCTCATTTACTCTCCGTTCTCCACATTCCGCTGAATAGTCGAGACATTACAATCCGTTTACGTCGCTTATAGGTAGATGCTTTACGCTTCGTCACGCCGGCCCATCTTACAAGTGACATAAGCCACCTTCTGCACCGGTTCTCAAGTCTGAGGCATTAACTTTAGTGAACTGGTGGTAGATTGTTTGACGTTCACAAAATGAAGCATGTACCTTCTTATTTTGAATAAAATTATTACTATTACGTGTGATATATATAAATTTTGTAATTTAATCATGGGATATGGTCATGGGATTCCCACTCTGGAAATGATAAAGTTATTTTCTAGTTTGTTCAAATAAAATTGCGGCGTTTGCGTCTACTACCCGAGCTCATTGTTTCTAAAATGTGTCTACATATGCTACCAGATAAAAATGGTAGGAGATTTGCTGAGAAGATTAAAAAAAAACTATAATATGTATATGTAATTGCATTAAAATTCACGCAACTAATGTAAGAATCTTTTAATATAATTTTAAATATTTTATTAATTATATATATTATAAAATAAATTTTCTTATTTATTTAAAACAAACCATAATCTCTTGATAAAATGTACCATTTTGCTCAAGAAGTGAACCGAGAGAAATAACGAGTTTAAGTCAAGTAAATGACTTGACTTTTAACTTCACTAACTTTGCTTTTGTGGAGAAAGCGCCGATACGGAATTGGCTTGTGGCTTACTTTAAATTGACTGGAAAGTAAAAATAATGGTCTGCCTTGACATTCTTAAGTGAACTTAAAAATCTAATAATGTTCACTTTGCAAAAATATTCCCTATGATGATACTAAATAGATAGATAAATTTCACTCAAGTTAATATTACTACGAATATGTAACGTATATCAATGGCCCACATTCGTCGATGTTAAATTAGAAAGAAATCTCAATTACAAATATAGTATTTTTAAAAGTGTTTAGATTTTATTGGACAGCAATATAATAGAAAGCCTTACACTAGGTTCTTTCTGCCTGGCCAGCTAAATAAAATAGAAAATTCAAAGGCCTGTCACGGCGCATCAGTTGCGTTTATAGTCACACTTTGTGCCCAAAAAAATCAAATCAAATCAGCGCCATGTTATATTCCGTATATAACAAAGTAGGCCGAAGTAACTTAGTATTAAGAAACTCCGTTTCCCACTTTCCTTTTAATCTAAGATGATATTTCACCTCAATAAGACCTTACAAATTACAGTTCAAATGTAACGTCTCGTTGTTGAGACCATTTAGCTAAAAATATATATTATCTCTAGTCTAACGACAATAATGAATATCTGCGACCAAGCTTAAGAAACTTCGCAGTTAATTTCACATCCATATAGGGTCGTGTTTTGAAATATTAACCAAATTTGTAACCAAGTGTAACATTTTTATCGAAAAAATCATATATCAGTGTTAAAAAAACTGCACTTTAAATCGTCACATTTTCTGTCACTTTGGACTGTCACGGCGCCGTTAATATTATCGAGGATTTATATTGCTTCACTTTTCTAACTGGTTAACTATCGTTTCTTTTTTAAGTTAAAAAGTATTATTATGAGAATTCAGGCTTTGAATTTTGATATAACAGATTTTCAGGTTCAATGGATTCTACTGATGAAATAATCGTCGTCATAATTGTCATCATTCACAAATTAGTGATTCAATTACAACTAGAAATAATATACAAATAATAAATAATATTTCCATCCTTGTTTGAGGCCAGTAGTGGCGCACGGGCACTAAGTGTGACTGCAAATACAACTGATTGTGGGTTCGATCTCCACTCGAGAAAATTAAATAATTATTGTAATAACATATTGAAAGTTAATTATGACCCTAAAATAAAAATTAAATCTTAATACTAAGCAATTAAAAAAACAGTTGTAATTTATATAAATTACTTGAGAAAGAGCACCAACCCTACAACAGACCGAGATGCGCCCAACAATGCACTCGCTCGTTAATTAGCAAGGCAATGCCGCTGGAGCCAAATTGCTCCTTCGAAGTGGAAACTTTAGTTCTTAGTATGCAAAAAGTGATAGACTGGAAGAGGTACGGGCATTATTGATTGTGAGGAATAGACGTAGAAGTGTATCACAATATTGTAATATATTTCGACAGTTTTGGTTTTATATGTTTAAGTAATTAAAATCTTTTGTTTATAGAAATTTAAAACCGGCGTGAAGTAGTGGCTTTATGTCACTGCGTTTCGCATTAGGTAATGCCGGGCTCCGGCGCCCAACCAAAAGCTGGCAACGCACCAGTAGCTCCTTCGGTGTTACTCGGTGTGGTGGGCGGCGATGATCGCTTACTATCAGGTGACCCGTACGCTCGTTTGCCATGCTTTTCCTATAAAAAAAAAGAAATAACAAGCCAAACGGGAGTCCCCACATGGTAAGTTATGACTGCAATCCACGACCTCATGTAACACCCTTACGATGGAGACAGACGCACTTTTTGAACTTGTGCTTTCAAAAATAAAAAAAAGTTTTGTCCTTTTTCAGCTTCACGCTTTATTTCCCATATACGCGTAGCTGGTTAGGTAGACATAACGTAATGTTAAGACATTCCGAGTCAGTTAAGGAGTATTCAACTGGAATTTGTCGACCGGAACTGTCTAATGCAAATAATTAAACCGCGTCAATCCCACGTGGACATCAAACCCACGAATATCACTGTCCCATTGCGCCTCGGTGGCATGACAATGACTTTAATACTAAGTATAGGAAAAGACATGACAAATTAGTGACGGACTTTGAGTGAAATACAGACGCATGACTGTAATTTGTATACAGAAAAACTTATCATATATAACTTTAACCGACCCCACCATAGGTCGACGTACTAGAAGAAGTAAGAGCTCGAAACATTATTTCGCATCTACATTACGATGCAATGGGCACCGTTAAAGTTCTTCAATATTTGTTACTATGTGATCCAATAAGTTTTGCCTTCAATATATTGTATTCTTCTGTTTACATTTCTTTTTAATATTATAAAAGTACAGTCAATGCCACTGAAATTACTTTTTTAAGGAACAGTATTGATTTTCCATCTTAATGCTAAAGCAGGGTAGGCAGACGAAAGAGGCATTAAGACACTCCGTTTCCCACTTTCCGCCATACTTTCGATGCACTGCGTGTTGAGTGGCGGAACTCAACTCCGCACTTTTGCCTTGACACGTGAGCGAAGAAATGAAAATATAAATGAATAATAATTCTTACCTCGCAGTGGAAATCGAACCAACAATCGTTGGGATACAGTAAAACCCTTGAGGCACTTATTTGATTTTCTTACTTACCTACTTAACCATAAAAATACTTTCATTACATAACAAGTGCCGTTGAATTCTCTCTCATATAAATTTTCTCTAATGTCAAGACGAGGTATGAATGTAATCACGATGAATATATCACTTTTACGATTTCGTATTTGATTTATAAATACTCCGATTACCGATACAAACCAACGCAGGTCTATCATACGATAGGGTTTATCAGAGCTCGGTTTTTATTTCAAAGTGTTCGCAGTAAAATTTATTGACTAACAGATTACAGTCAAATAAATTACGTTATTATTTCAAAGAAATTTCGCTATCTACATTTTTGCAAAAACTATTTTCCAAATTGTATCTTCACAAGTACAATAAATGCTTTACTTATGTAATGCGATATCATTAAAAAATAATGTAATAAAAAAATTATATAATTTGAATATTTTATTTACTTTTGGTAACTACCCAGAAAAGCTATGCTATCACGATTAAAGCCAAGGGATTTAAACTTACGTACAAAGAAGAATATTTTACTGCTTTAAATACAACAATGCTTTAGTGCATTTCTAACTACAATTTCTGAAGCCCCATGACAAAGTCATATAATCAATATCATACAAATCCAGTAAAATTTAACGTAAACTAACAAACAGAATATTAAGTATCAACTAATTACATGAAATGTATTGATCCCTTTGCGTTCTCACAACGCGCTTACCGAACCTCTAAACGAAAATAAATTTCACTTTATTCATTTATGATGGTAAGAAGATTAACTTATGTCTACAGTATTTACATATATTATTCAAATGGTTACAAGGTTGTTATTCTTTAATGGACTAACAGACGTTACAGCGGACTTCGCTATTTACTTAAAAGCTTTTGAAAACAAAACACCAAATTTTCAAATATTTACGTAAGTCAATAAAATTAAAAAAAAAAACTATTTAGCCACCCTCTCATTTTCTTTGCTATATAAAATGGTAATATATATATATATATATATATATATTGAAAAAACGTTTTGTCACGCAATTTTTATGCAAAGTTGTCATGTAATACAAATATCATGGAACCTTGTAGTTGAGAGTGTTAGTCACACCAATCTGTAACTGAGTGTCACCGAAGGCGACGAATTGGAGTGTGTATATTGAGCGGCAAATGCAAATTCTGTTTCCACACATTATTTATTTAATACTTTATTACCCCAACATTAATTAATCTCAAAAAGAAAAAAAAATACAGGAAAAAACACATTATTCAACTTGGACTAAATAGAATAGTAGTAATTGATTTCGAGGTCACAGTGGCGCAGTGGTTAAATGGCTTTGAAATAGGAAATAAAAATACTTCAGTTGTCAATTTAAAGTTTCATTTAATTTTTACGATTTTTTATTGACTCGCTGGTACTGTAGAACTGAAAGTGCACTTCTACATGATGCTACTTGATGAGTGGAATGAGTAGAGTGGTACAACGCTTGTTTATCTCTGCTTGTTTGTATCGTACCTTATAGTAACTGAAGTATTGATTTTAAAAACCAACGACATGTGTTTCACATACTATATGTAATATGTAGCTAAGTTTGTTGACATAACCTGTTATACACGAATGTTTGTTCTTCAATATTTAGTTTTCTAAAATATTCTTTACATATATAATTTTTACTTACAGTGAACAGACGATGTATCTTGTCCCTCGATATTATATTAGACATATAATCTTATACGAGTATAGTGGGTACTCTCGTTATGATATTAGCTAAAGTTGCACCTGACTTATTTAGCAATATCATATTTTCTAAACTGAAAATTATGAAAATAGAATCTTAGAAGTAAGCGATTCTTTAATCTTTTAATATAAATATTATAAATTACTACAAAGTGTGACTGTAAGCGCGACAAGTTATAGGTTCGATTACTACTTCAGGAAATAAAATATTTATTATTTTCATTTCTTCAATCTGGTGTCGAGGCAAAGTGCGGCGTCGCTACCCTGCAGTATGTGGGACAGAGCGAGAAGCTAAAAAAGGAGTTGTTTTTGTGGGTTGAATCTGTATTTGAAACTACTACTTTAGTACTTTTTAGGACGTAAATTACAGGACATAAAAAACATATGAATTACTTCTGTTAATACAGGCAAAAACTAAAGAACAGAATTTCTGCCTGCCTCTTTTCCTGCCTCAGTTTGCTTGCGAATCAGGCACTAATCAGAGATGAATTATTTTTTTATGGCGATAGTTTAGTATTTTTAAAGCCAAAGAGTCAAGTCAAGCCTTTTTCAGTTTATTGAACTCCAAAGATTGGAACTTCTCTACGTTGTACACGAACAAGTGGTTGGATACACTGTTCTCCTCTCGGAACAAGCTCCGAGACTAGAACATGTGCACATGAGACTGAACCTGGGCTTATATTGAGCTAATTGGTATTTTGGTGTACTATCTTGCTCTTTCTCGTTATGACGGACTTTGAGGTCATTTGTAATGTAAAAAAAATGTCAAAAAAAAAAGTGTCAAATGTCAAAAAAAAAACATCATATTTTTGTGCGTTAAACTTTTTGAACTTATGGCTTTTATGTAAACCAATCACTGCGGCCCTCTGGCGTCACGAGCTGGTATTATAAAAGTTTTTGCACGATATTTACATAGAAAATGAGATGAGCGTCCAGGGTGACCCGCTGTAATGAAGGCCCTTAAACTTTAATTTTGCATAATATACGCAAGCATACGTTGCGCAGGGGCACAAAGTATGACTGAAAAATCGGATGGTTGTGGGTTCGATTCTCACTTGAGGAGATGAAATATTTATTTAAATTTATATTTAAAGTAGAGAACGAAGTGTTTTAACACTAGGTTCCCTCTGCTTACCCTGTTGTCTGCGGGATACAACGTGAAGCTGCTTCAATACAATTTTCCGTCAATGTTGAATAATTGTAATTTATATGATCATTCTATTATTTTATGTCTTTATTATTTAAAAACAATTTGAAATGAACTCACTCATGACAATATAGTTTGAAATATTTTCTTGGTCTAATTTTATTGGTTGTTCTTAAAAACTGTAAAAAAAAGTCAAGCTTTATATTTCAGTAGAGTGACAGCCCTTCGTCCGCTCTTGAGCGGTTAATCTGCTTTGCAAGATAAATGTTGGGAAATGGTTGTTGACATTTCAAAGGTGGCGGAAATTCGCACCGTAACCGTTAGGCACAGTTTTTTTTTGTTTCAGTTTCTTTTGTTTGTATCAACTATATATCTATACTTCAAAATATATTTCAACTACTTATTATGTTCATAATACGTTTAATTATTTTTATTCATATTAATTTATTTATATTCATATGATTACTTTAATTATTATATTCAAAATACAGAAATGTATTTATTTTATCTGTAGATGTAGATATATTGCAATACAATTAATATTTCATATCAAACCAAGACCTCTTCAACTAGGACGACCAAGTTCAATGCAGAATTATACTACGATGCCGTTAATTGCGAGAACGGTACCGTATTTTACTGAAACTTATAATTAACTGTAACATGCAAGGTTCATAATAATATATTATGAAATATGTTTGTGTCAAAATGACTTCGACAAATTGTCTAATGAGAGTCTAAAGGTGTAATTTATTACGCATGTTTTCAATATTTTTATCTCAAAATTAAAAATGTTATAGCTTCCAATTTTTTTATTTCGTGCCCGGAACCTTAAAAAGACAACTAAAGAAATAGAATCTGTTTTTATTTATAAATACAACGATTCATCTTAAAAAAAGCAATTTTCATTTCATGCCTATTATATCATTTAAGTAAATTTTAATTACACCACCAGGAAGAGATTTGAGGAATACAGAAAAGTCATGACGTAGTACTACATTTATAATGGTTTGTAAATACGATAATAAATAAGGTAATGTAGACTTAACAAGATAATCTGAATAAAAATTATGAAAGTCCCTAATTTAAGCCAATTATATTTTTTCATTTCAGCGAATTTGCTTTATGTACCTTTAATAATCATTACAGCGCTTGAGATGCTTTTACATTTTTTTTTATAATTGTAAAATGATTGTGCTTACTTAATTCTGTTTTCGTAATAATATTTTAAAATTAATAGGCAAAAACGAATTATAAGTTAACATTTTCTTCTTCGTAGGTTCTAGTATATTAGTAATGTTAGGTTTAAGCATATTCTAGTTCAAAAATAAACTAAACCATTCTTTTAGATTACATTTAGTTTTAGGGTGGGTTGTGAAAGATAAATAAAATAAAAATTGTGTAAAAAGGAAGCGGAAGAAAAATGTTGACAACCCGCCAATTGCCAGTCTGGAGGCTATCCAGGCGAACGGTAATGCGGCTTCTTAATAATGCAACAAATTCAAAATGTTCGAAATGTACGCACTTTTAATTTAGCCAATTTGGCACATCCTGACAGAGCTACAGATCATTTCTATCAGGAGTACAAATAACATAATTCATTGGGACGACCAAGTTACTCGTAATTCAATACAGATTACCTTTTTAGATGTTTAATAATTTATCTTCAAGTACTTATATCAAATCATTATTGATACAATAATATATTTAACGATAAACATATAAATATAAGGTGCCTATTAGTGTTTGCCATTGTATGTTATGATAGGTTTTTTATTTTTATTAGAATACGTAGGTTACAATTAGGACGTAGCGGTACTCTACAAATAAATAGACAAAACAATAAGCACCATAAATTAAGAACTGAACTGAACAATAAATAATTGACATCGAATGAATATTTCAATGAATAATGTAATCTAAGTTTAATCTGTTATGTTACTCACCTCGGGAGACAATCTCGCAGCAGTCTATTACCGAACGTCACGGAAGGCGACACAGCCCGCCTGAATATGTATAGGCGATGAATGAAAATCGATGTCTACAGATTATTAAACAGGAAGGCTCGTTAGACTATAGCACTTATAAGTAATTGATGATATATTTCATTTG
Source organism: Heliconius burneyi (assembly GCA_018247715.1). Taxonomy (NCBI): domain Eukaryota; kingdom Metazoa; phylum Arthropoda; class Insecta; order Lepidoptera; family Nymphalidae; genus Heliconius; species Heliconius burneyi. The sequence continues at coordinate 8,876 of DWGR01000105.1, forward strand.
TATTAAAAATATACTTAACTGCTTATTTAATGTGAAGTTAAAGGCTCAAAATAATATAAAATATTTACGCCATAGATTAACACCTACATTTATACACATTTTAAATTCAAAGTTTACTTGAGCCGAACTCAAGTAAACTTTATTCTTGTGGCATACCTGTATATTATCAGATTGAGAATCAAACATTGCTTAAATATACACAACATTATTAATAACTCAAATATTCAAGAATTATTGTAATCTTTACAAAAATCTTCTCAAATCTGCCATACAAATATGATGAATATGAAGCCATACCATTTCATTTGATACAAGAAAAATCAGTTATTTAAAAAATAGCACAATAAATTTAATTGTATCAATGTACTCGTATGTATTTGGATTTTTTTAGTAAATCTAGTACTTTAGTAATTCCGTAGTTTTCTTGCAGATCACAGTATACTCGTTTATCCACATATTATTACGAACAATTGGGCTTACTTAATATTTTATTGTGGAACTGGTAAAAATATTCTCGAAGCTTATTATGTATAATTGTCTTTTAATGTCATGATTTTGATTGACTTTACTCTAACCTCGATAACTCAGCTGTTTCTGGTCCGATCGACTTAAAATTTTGACACGTTTCAAGCAAAGGTTAGTACTTTAGAAAGACGTAGTTACTGATTTACTACAAGAGCCATCTCTGGATAAGTCTCGGGACTTATTGATCCATGTGCTAGGTAGGTAGCATACTGAACGGTAGATACTTACACTGGTATTGCAATACGACGTACTATGTATTCGTTGTTTTAAGAGAAACATCCCGTATGTTAATGTGTCCAACATTTACACAAACGGTGCGGCGTCTGAGCATATTTCAGATACTTAAGGTTAATGGATGAATATATAAAGAAATCTAAATGGATATCATATAAAAACTAACATATGGAGTCTTCAGCTTTACAAAACAACTGATAAATATATTTTAATTTTAAACACAATCTATTATTTTACAAATAAGCTAAGCGTAGAATAAAATTATACACAAATAGGTACCTAGCAAACATAATAAGCGTGTAAAACAAATGTTTATAAAGGTCGATCGGGGTCAGACTCGGTAAATATACTGTTAGTTTTTTTTTTATTTATTTATTAACTTCACGCTGTATCCTCAGTTCGGTAGCCAGAGAGAATGGAGCGCCAAATGCTACGGTCGGTCACACCTCTATAGCCTTGTCCATGTCCTCCGGGGCGTCATACTTTTTACGTGACATTGAAAATTGAGGCTTAACCTCAATTTTCTAAAGCAAAATTTATGGACGTTATAAAGTCGAAAAATGCAATTGTACGACAAAGTATTAGCAACGAAGAACGCAAATCCAATAAATATCCGAAATAAACTTCTGTGGCAATTTTTTTCTACTCAAATAGCAAGAAATATGTACAAAGCAAACGTAATAACCGATGGTAACAAATGTTTGCAAAGATCACGAGGCTCGGCGGAAACAAACATGCGATTACTTGGGTATTACTTGGGTAGAATATTCAGATATATAAATGTACTTTCTCAAAGGTTTTTTTTAATAAGGTAAAATAAAATATTTACGATATGCGCTTGCGACCCTGTTTCATTTAAATGCGTTCAGTAGCTCGTGCGTGAAAAGGGAACACACATCTCCACAAACTTTATTTTTTTATAATATTAGTATGATGCTACCTTGGATCCGTTACGCACGAGTCTGGAGGCATCGATCACGATATCTATAACTGGATAAGCACTGCTTGGGCTAAATGGCGGGAGGTCACTGGTGTGGTCTTCGATCGCAGGATACCGCCCAAACTCAAGGGTCTGATATACAAGAGCATCATCCGACCGGTTCTTTTATACGGCAGCGAATGTTGGCCAACACTGTCTCGGCACACTCAGGAGCTTCTCGTCACGGAAATGAAGATGCTGAGGTGGATCTGCGGCGTAACGCGGTCCGACCGGAGTTTGAGTCTGTGACGTAGCGGATAAGCTCCAAGAGGGCCAGCTGAGATGATTTGGCCACGTTACGCGCCGGCCTAAGAACTACGTCGGATGCAAGTGCCTTGCTATGTCAGTCCCTGGAGTGAGACCTCTCGGACGCCCAAGAAAGCACTGGTTGGATGTCGTGGCGCAAGACATGAGAGCCAATGGTCTAACCACCGAGGACGCTAAAGACCGTGCAAAGTGGAGTAGGCTGAGCAGGAAGGCAAATTATTAAATAAGTGATTTATGTAAAGTAGCTGTTTAATTTTGAAAATACACTTTGTTTTCTTTATTTTTTAATATATTATTAATAATATACTAATGATTTAATAAATAAAATAACTGCATAAGTTAATTTTTATAAATATTTCCTGTTTAAAAGGTATCTTATGGACTACCATCTCAGTATGATTGTAAAAATTTAGCCACGTCAGTCACAGAAGCTTAAATTGGACTATCATTTTAATTATATAAAAAAACACATATTTACCTTAATAATAGAAGAGCTATAAACATCGGCCATTTTAAACTGAGTGTTATCTAAATTGAAAATCTTCTGGAGTGGCATCCCGCTTGCTCTGAAGCATATATTTATTGCCAGCGTTATTTAATGAAAATAATAAAATTTATGTAGCTTTATAAAATTAAAAATATTTACAATATAATTTTAAAGAATTTTTAAAATGATATTGTAAATATTTAGTATCAAGCCTTTCACAGCAGTGTGAATTAAAATTAATTTTAAAATATAAGTTTGCAGTGATTTATTAACCGACTTCTATAAAAGGAGGAGGTTATCTATTCGGTTGTTTTAAAAAAATCAATTCAAATCAGCTTCACGCTGTATCCCGCACACAGCAGGGTAGGCGGAGGGAACCTATTGTCAAGACACTCCGTTTCCCATTTTCTACCGAATTCTGGAGGCATTGCGTATTGACTGGCAGAACTTAACGCCGCGCTTTGCCTCGACACCAGAGCGAATAAAGTTGATACTCAACTGTAACAGCCTTAGCCACCTGCGTAGGGTTACATATATATAAAAATTAATTATTTATTAAGTAGATTTTTAAGTTTTATTTTAATATTTATTTTTTTATAATAATTAAGTGCCCTCTCTATAGTTCGACACAATAGATTTGACATAAAAGCACGAGATGAGTCGTAATCCAAATTTCAGCTCAATCAAATACTGAGAAGTGGGTCAAATAGAGGTTACAAGATTTCACATACACTAAAACACGAACACGTATAGCTTAGTAGAAGCTTGTAATTAAACTTACCTAATAATATATACTTATATATTATAGAAAAAAATAATTGAAAGCAGAAATATGAATTATTAGCAAAAAACTAAACTGTTACCAAGTCTACTAATTTGAAATGTAGGTGGAATAATGTATGACAGTGGACTATTCTCAATCTAAATAATTAGTTTCTTCCTCGCTCTGTTTCTCGCTTATATAATATTACATCATTTTATAACACTTAAATCAAAAAAGTTTATAAATAGTTTTCCAGAAGCTATTGTTTTTATTTTATTAAAGAGTTAGTGCAGTCCCACACTGACAACTGGATTAAGGCGCAAAGTTGGAATTGAATCACAAACTTTACCGGTCATTGTATATATGTACGTGAAAGTCGAAAGGGTCACGCCTTAACAAAGGTAAATTTTAGACGCCAAATTTGTTGAAACTTCGATCATTATTGTTGTTCCCCATTGTATCCCGCACATAACAAAGGCAGAGGGGGCTGGGGAACCTAATGTTAAAATACTCAGCTCCACATTAAGAGACTTCTATTCTCCGCTTTCTTCTTTAAAAGCCGCCAGGAAAAGCGTAACTCAATGCTACGCTTTTCCTGGTTACCAGAGCGAGGAAATTAAAATATTAAATATTTTATTTCCCCGAGTGGGAGCGGAACACACACTCGGAATTCACATTAAATCCTCCTGTGCACGCCACGACTGGCCTCGTAATTCGTAATGTCTGTCCATAGTTGACACGTTGACAACTAAGCATATACGAAGTTGCGGTTTATCGTATTGATTTAGCATTCCTTATATTGTTTCAATATCAATTCAAAATAATATGAAACGTTGAAATTTGAATATCTTTGTTTTACATTTTAAGAATCAATACTTTTCAAAGTAAAAAGACAGAATATTATGGTAGTTTTTAAATAAAACTTTTCGATATTTCCATTATATTCATATTACTTACTAAAAATAGTAACATCAATATTATGGAACAGATAACATTTTTAATCTGTTATGTAAAAAATTAAACAAAAATAGTTACATAATTAATTGGACAATGCCATTCAATTATTCCTGTATATTTTTATGAACATATCTACGATATTGCTGTTTTATAATTTATTCCTAAAACAATTCCAGTCTATTTACTCTAATTTAGCACTTTAGTTCGACGGAGGGAAAGAAATGCTTTTAATAAAAGTAATTTCGAAACAAATTTACTCGATTTACCAGAATAAAGGTTGAATAATAATTATGGAGGGTTGCCGGTGTAATTTGTTTAAGTTCCTTTCTTAGGATAAATGGCGCGCCGAACAATTATTATTATTCAAATATCGATAAATTTATTTTTACCCTGAGTGTTAATGTTTTTATTACTAGCAAACCGGCAACGGCTACGCTCGCTCAAACAGTTCGCTTGTTTACGAAATATTATTTAAGTTATTTTAGAATGTCATACTTAAACCTTTTGGTTTTTTTTATTACCTAGCAAATGTTTCTAATAGATACCTATAAATTTCAATTTTTTCTTACTCAGAAGTAAAACGTTTTATATTTTTATCGTTATAGTCAGCAAAACGAAGGAAGATACGAATGTATATATATTATTAATATCTGTATAATTGCTACCTTGAGAGAGCACCCTTGAAACTATCAAGTTCAATAAGCAGCATCTTAAGTGCGCCACAATTGTATATATTATAATTTTCCTAAGCTTCTCGCATTTCCCGAGTGCAGCGGTATGCAAGGTGAACAGATACCTAGTCGAGACAGTTACTTCTGCATAATTCCGCAACATTTCAGTACTTTTCTTCCAAAATAATATTCCTTAATACTTCATTACGATTAGTAAAGTTCATACCTACTATGAAAACAAATTATATAATTTTACAAAAAAATATTCGCATAAAGCTCAAAATTTTGTAAATGTGAAATTGCTGTTTTTCGTACATTACTGCTCATAGCTACTATACTCTACCCATGGAGACTAGTTAATATAGCGCTCTATCTGTAATCCGTAAAAAGTCAGTTATCAGTACCTACCGCATATTGTTGCAGAAACTAATAATAAAATTAATAGCTTAGAATACGCTTAAGTTTATACTAGCTACCTTGCATTTTCATCTTCAGGTCCTCACCAGGAGAAATGAACAGGATATATCAAGAAAAACAGTACAAAAATTTAAAACGTTATAAAAAAATTATGTTCAAATCCTGCATTTGAAGTGAACAATGGTGTTTACGTTTCTGAAGAAATTAAGTTGTTAGATGGAAACTTGCTTGTAATTTAAAAATATTTTTAGTTGAGAAATGTTGTCAACAATAAAAAGGTAGAATTATCGCCAATGCTGGCTTCACGCCAACGTTTCTTGCTGTTGTCAGCTTTCTGAGTATTTTTCACTCTCCATTGTTTAAGCCAAGTCTCAAATACATATATGATTAATTTATTTATCATGATTAATTACTTATATTTTAATTAAACATTAATTATTTATTCAAATATATTTAGCATAGATTCAATTTAAATAAATAATTTTATAAAAATTACAGTAATTTGTTATCGTCCATAGAGATAAAGAAGACCAAACAAATAGAATAAGGATTTCGTTTCGTTGTGCTTAAATAATACAGTTATTTTTTATTTTTTAGTACAAATTTGACAATCATACTGGAAAGAACATATATGAACAATATAAACTCATCCATTGTTCTAGTTTCTATGGAACTGAAATGAGTTTAAATATCAATTTGAAGGCAGTGGACCAAGGTATGACTGCAAATGCAATACTGTGGGTTCGATTTCCCTCTCAACGGAACAATTAAAATATTTTGTTTTCTCAGCTCCTGTAAAACAATCACATCAATTCAAGCAAGTCCGCACTGCTGGTAAGACTATTACACAATAAATTACATCACAATATACACTAATATTTATATAGAAATACATAATTATAAAAAAACAAATAGTTATGATTAATTCCGAAATAGCCACCATATAAGAACACTTATCGTTCCATTACGAGAAATAGTCAATTCCTATGCGCCTTGGTGACCTCGATACACGTTACACATGTTCAAGCGCACTAGCTGTATAGCGACCGATAGCGTGAAAGACATATTTTACAATTTGTGTACATTGTCACGTTAACCTTAATATGCTTTTCATTGTAGCACATTTTAAAATATATGATTTTCAAATAAGAAGACGCAATTTTAAGATTAAAATAAATATAATTTTAATATATATTCGAGGCCAGTCTTGGCGAAAGGGCACAAAGTGTGACTATGACCGCGGCTGTGTTGGGGGGTTTGATCCCCACTCGAGGAAGTGAAATATTTATTCAAATTTATATTCCGCTACTTAACACGCAATGCCTCCAGAATAACGCGGAAAATGGGATACAGAGTGTCATAACACTAGGTTCCTTATGCCTATTGTGCTGTGTGTTGGTCGTCAAGCAAACGTCAAGCTGATTTAATTAATTTAATTTTCATTTAAAATTACTAACAAATATTTTACATCACTAAACATATTATGTACTTTAAACCTTTTGTTATATCGCTTTATTTTTGTTTATGTCAATATAAGTATATGTAATTGATGAGTATTTTTACGTTAGTCATCGGAATAGTGTCTAAAGAGGCAAAGAAGCTGGCAGCCGTGACACAGTTTACACTAGTATGGCTGCCAACGCTCACCTCTACTTAATCGTGGTCTTGTTTTTGTATATTTCAACAAAATTAGAGTGTATTTATGTAACATTCAATAATTCCATAAAGCATTTTTATAATTTTTTTTACGTAGAAACAAGATGAAATATGAATAACTCATTAAAATAAATGTTAAAAAAATATATAAGAAGAATTACGACATTTTTTCTTATAATAAAGGATCATTAATAAATCATTTATTTTATATAAATTATAATTATCTAAGGTTATAAAACAAATAAAATAATATCTTAATGAGTATAAAAAACCTAAGTCGAACCTAAACGAGATGGTCATGAATTCACTTCTAACTTGCTCTTGCAAGACAAGATAAAATACGGCGTTGAGTTCCGTCATTGAACATGCAACCTCTCGATTTCTGGCGGAAAGCGGCGAATGAAGTGTTTTGACAATAGGCGCTCTATGTCTACCTGTACCCTACTATGAGAAATAAGAGTGACTCTGTAAATTAAATAAATTCACGAGAGTATCTTACTTGCATGTAGTATTACCACCACTGTCACACGTGTGCTAAGCTGTAATGATGGTCGCACAGTGCCTTGTCATTTATTATACTGACGTATTCCGTAGATAAGTAGCCCAGTTTAAAAAAGGTCATTTATAAATAGGAAATAAATTGTATTCATAGTATCTTCAATCGCAATATTAATTTAGTAAACACAAAATTAATTAAATGATAATGAAATGGCTTAACAAAAGCTTACTATAGAGATCTGTTTAATAAAGTCTATTATTTTATGAATATTTGTAAAGCAACCCAATTACGTATAACACAAAGAGACAGGTGTGTTTTAAAACAATAATGAAAGTTACACTTTTTACAAAATAGTATAATTTAATTCTTTATTAAATTATACTTATTTGTGAACATTTTTTACAGTTCATATGAATTAGACTAAATAAAGTCTAAATTTTAATTAAACATGTCATAGAATTTTAAAATCTCCCTAAGCAATAAAATACATAGAAAAATGTTCATAAAAATAATACAAACCAACACAGATTTCTAAGTCCATTATAAGGTCATAAAATGAACAGGTATATATATATATATATATATATATATATATATATATATATATATATATAAACATGTTCGTGCAAAGATTAATCACCTTCATTTTCATTATCATAATGGATGCAACAGCTTGACTTCTCTGGATTAAGGCACTGTACATATAATTAAAATAGAGTATTCGTGGGGTACCAGTGCTGTTACAGTCACACCCTTCTGCCGCTGCGCCACGACGGCTTCTTTTTTCTTTTGTTTCTATTTAAATTAAATATAAGAGCAAGCAAGAATACTTTAGAAAATGTCAAAGATAACGCTGGCAGAAATAATTCGATTTGGTTCTTCTTAAGCCAGTTTCCAAATTATGTATATTTAATTTAAACTTAAGTCGGCTATTAGCGATTAATTTATTAAGATCAGTTTTCAGTTTTGCTATATAAGAATAAAAGTAACAAAACCGAAAACAGATTAAAATTTTAAATTTGTATTTACTTTATCATCGCTTAATTAAATTTTGTGTAATGTGATTGCACATCAAAGACTATATCTGACAAAAGCTTGAATGTCTCCCAAAAATCCACGAACTTTTTAACGAATGTTTGTCTAGTTGTACCAGACGTAGCATTATAATATATACCCAGCGACGTAGAGCGGGTTAATCGGGAGCATGAAACTAAAATTAATGTAGGTTTCATGTGTTGTTGAAAGTTCAGAGTGAGTGTCATTGTAACTTTACGGCTTAGGTAACTTAGTTTTCTATTAAAAGCTCCCAAACTTGAGTACAAAGGTAATCTAACTTGTTTTATAACATAAATAGTAAAATTCGCAATTGTACTCACCCGTTATGTTTGAGTTATGAATTATAGCACTCAGCATTGGTTTCCTTGTAAGTTACGCCTTTTAATTGAAAACAACTTTGTTATTTAAGTTTGTCTCAAATAATGTACTGTACATATATTATTTTTGTAATAAATTTTGTATTGAGTAAAATCAATATCTGGTATTTGAAAGAAATGAAAAAAGGACGGAATGCAAGATCAACGTAAATTATAAGATATTAAAACAAATAAATGAATGGTATACCTCGTCATCATGTTCAGTAGAGATGGAAGATACGAAAGGGATGTAAGAAGCGTATTGCTGCCTGTAAGAGGTTTAATACCTGCATTGATGAAATAGCGAAAAGTAAGCGTTTAGCCGTACATGATACACTGTTGGTAGCGAAGCTATAATACGGCAGCAAAACGTGGGTATTTCGATGGAAAATTTTAAGGAAAGAATAATGCTGTGGAGATATATCTTAAGTAGATTCTGATTGATTGGTGATTTTTTCTTTGTAAGTTAGGTAGCTGAACCTAATGTAACATCATATGAGAAAGTTAAGCATTCTGTGCACTTTAGTAGCTAGTACCATATCTAATGTTATCAGATACATACCATTATTAAGAATCGAATTCAAAATCATTGCTTATTATATTTCAACGATACTTATAGATATTTCAACTTTCTATTACATTGCAAATATATAGTAGGACAATTCTAGAAATTAATTCTCTACATCTGTATAGTTAAATACAATCTAAAAATTATTATGTTTCGTCAAATTGAAATTAAATTAAATGTAAAGTAGCTAAAAACTCTTCCTTATTTTATTTTTATTGAAGTATAGTTCAACAAAATTGGAATTATATCACGAAAACAAAAAGTCACAACTAAGTAAGAAATATTTGAAAAAAGATTAATTCTTAATTTTTGCTGTTTGTCGTTATTCTTTTAGTTTTCTTGTTGATTTTAATTATTAACAAAAAAAAATTAGATACTAAGAAGAGACGATTCTATATAAGCTTCTATCAATTATTATTGTGTACTAATAATACATATAAGATTATATAGGTTTACAGTTATGTTCAAACACACATCGAAAGATCTCAGCTTGTCTATAATAAATTTTAGTTCATGTTTAGGATTTATTCCGAAACGCGGTGATTGTGAGTTCAATTCCCACTAAGAGGAATAATTATAGAATATTTTTAATTCTTTCATCTGGTTAGAAAACTAAGTGTTTAAGAATTCCGTCATTCAACACGCAATTCTCGAACAACTAGTGGTAAACGAAGTGTGTTAGCGTTAGGTTCTCTGTCTATTGCGGAATAAGAGTTAATTTTAAAAAAAGAAAGGAATAATCAGAGTTATCAAAAGCACGTTCTTTTAATTATTCATTAAAAGTACAGACAATACCTACACAGGTTGATACACATTACCAAACATTTTTAACAGTATTCACAAGTATTATCCTACAGCCACGTAACCCAACCTTAACTCTCTAAAACCTAAAAGGCCATTACAGTCAGCTTGCACACAAACTGTTTCATCTATATCTAGACATCGAATTCTAGAGCAGTTTGAAGTGCGCACTGAAAATAATCGCAATAGTGAAGTACAAGCGTCAGCTGGCCGAGTGCCAGGAGCTCAAGCATGGCGTGGTCGGTTACATCGCGATAGAATTAACAATGTAACCTTCCATCGACAGTTCGTACGTCAACAAGCAAATAAAATACAATCGACAGGTATTGTTTAACTTTCATATTATCTGGACATATTTTTAATTATTACAACAAATTCTCCGTTGTTGTCAAGTTCTACTAAAGAATAATTTATTATTTTTTCTGTATAGTATGTATTCTATGCACATTTTTTTAAATATTACTTTTAAAAGTAATATTTAAAAAAATGTTTACTAACTTTTTAGTGTTGTCCATTGTTGGAAGTAAAAATTGTAATATATATCTCTAGACATTTCGTATTTTTTTTATTTATTTTTTTATGGTAAAAGCATGGCAAACGAGCGTACGGGTCACCTGATAGTAAGTGATCACCGCCGCCCACGACACCGCGCAACACCAGAGGAGCTACTGGTGCGTATAAGTACAATTCAACATTCGAAACTGCATACAATCAATACCTAATTATCGGAATATTTCGAATACAATATTATTACTACAAATTAAAAAATAGGCTTAAATTAATACAAAATGTAATTAATCGAATATAAAATACAGGTTTTATTTACAGTATATTACATTTTTATTAAAAATTGTTATTCAATTTTATATATTTTAAAAATAAAGTATTATACATAGTCGTACATAAAAATATCCCTATACTAACAATACATTCAGAATATAATTCTATAGCACATATTGATTATATGTAGTAAATCCAAAATAATATATTACAACGAAATATATGCCTATAAATCGAAAATGGATTTCACGTAGCGTATAATGAAAAATCTGATCGCCCGTCAAATTTATCTTTACATCACCGTCGTTATATAAATTTTTCCTGAAATTGTTCTATCGTGAGATTGAAAGTGAATGTAATCTTGTCTCTTGAATAAGTCTCTTGTAAATAGTTGAGGCCGTCGTAGCGACAGTGCAGCGACGTAGCAATTGACGGTAGACACAAAGGTTGTTATTCAGTCACTCAATATGCATTGTCTTGAAATTTGGACAGAAAAAGGGGGACGAGATGTCTTATAATTGCTTAGATAATCACCGCTATAGCTAGAAAAAGTAAATAATGGATTCTAAAATCATACTTTTTGTTATTTACATTTAATCAAATCATATCCAGGATCTCTAGTAATGTATATAATAATATAAGAAAATTGTGACTAAGATATTGAAAAGAGCAATTTTTTACTCTTTTCTCGGCAAAACTGCTTTTCTGACTGGCGGTAGCTTTAAATTATTTCGAAAATCGAAATCCAAAGAACATTTTAAATTTTAATTTTCATAATTGATAAGGGAATCAGTCATCACTACTGAAGATGTTGCACACAGATTATTTATTTTTATACTTCTTATCTTCGTGTATAATATACGCCTCTAGAATTCTTATTATATATAGACTTACACAGAGTAAGTAGTATAAATATAAAATAACAAAAGATGCTAAATTTCATAAATATAAATACTTCTTTTACCAGGAAATCGAATTCTCAAACTATTACGACGACAAAACAGTTTGCTGTAGTTCAGTTATACCCCGAAGCCCGAAAATGGCACAGTTGTCCTTTGAATACAAACAAAATTCAAAACTAACTTGAGCCTTTGTGAAAACTCGCATCTAAATAGGAAATCTCCATGATTACTTTGAAATTGAATCGTTCTTATCTTAGTGTTTTATGTGAACTAATATTTAAGTGGGAAATTTAGACCAACTTATCTAGACTCGTCTAGAGAAACTGCTACTACAAATTTGAATTATATAGTTTAAACACATATATACAAACATATCTGAGACGGACAAAAGCTTTATTATAAACAGAAGTGTTTGGTTAAAATTTACCACGTTACTTAGATATTGTAGTACAAAAATAATTATTTATGTGAAAAATTTAAATCGAGAACATTTGATTTCTCGAACAACACTTTCAACACTAAATTCAAATTATTAACTTTGTAATCGTCAGGTTTTATTTTTTAATTAAAATTAAGTACTAATTATATTCACACTTTTTGTACTCTTGTAAAATAACTTTAGTAGGTAAATTATTCAAGGGAGTGCCAACATAATGATAACTGACAACTTGTTTTGGAATCACATAGAGCTAAGTAGCTTGCAAACATCGCAATAGAAATATTCTCAAATGCTATCTGTAAGACTTCGTGTTCAAATTCAATCTTACTCACACATTTAATCACAACTTCAAAGAACTGCTGAATTAACCTCTTGGCATATCCGCTTACAGGCGACGAATAACTAATTAAAGAAAGCATTTAGACTATGTCTGGATTATGAGAAACTGTCATGAACTTAAAACTTACCATAATGTTTAAGAAATAATATAAAAAAATGTAATTAACTGCTGTAGGTCGAAGTTCAGTACGTTTTATATGAACAGGTTTGTTTATACAAAGAGATATTGTGTATGTTCGAATACAAAACATTCATAACTGCTTATTAAATAAAATATAATATAATTTATTAAATCCTATAACACAAAGGTTAAGCTACTTTTTAAATTTTCATATTAAAAAAGTTATAACTTCGATGAAAAAAAATTAAAAAACCTGTTCATTTTCTTATCTTATAGATGAATAAATATATCAATAAATTAACTCACTATTAAATACCAATAACAACGTCTTACTAGGTTCCCATACACGAATATTTAATAATAGTGCCTACCTAGATAAGTAAAATAAATAAAAAAATACTAAATAAGTTGTCCCGTGGCATCATTGTATAAATTTACACGCCAATATAAAAGAGAATGATGCTTTAACATAATAATTTTTTAACTTATGGTTCCTTCGCTATACGTGCCTTTTCGTAGGTATTAACCCCGCTTCAACACTTACCGAGAAAATTGTTTTTGTAGAGATGGTATTATTAAATTTCGAGTCGGAAGACCGTAACGGCGAAGTATTAAGAGTCGATTTGCGCGGTGTTGTAGCTGAAACAATGAAAAATATTAAGCATATAAAAATTTATATTTTCTATCGCAGACGTGTGACTAATAGAATTATATAAATACTATAATCTATGTAAATTAAATGAAATATTTAAATGAATTATTTAAATTTAAAAGTTTTCGAAATAAAAGGTATTAAGGCAAGTCCTGATAAGCGTACATCTGCGCAACTTTGTCGTCACTTTATACTAAATTATAGCGATTTCAAACGACGTCAAAACTTTTCTTTTGGTAATAAACGCTCTCGCAAATTGCCGACATTTATTTTATTAAGGAAATGTGTTCTGGGGAAATTCTTTGTTGACATGAAATATAGACACTTAATAGCGCTTTGTAAATTTTAATCTAAATTCAAAATTTTATGTAAAAATATTTATGTTTAATTCATAATCAGTTGTTACTACGTCTACGTACTACGTCTGTTCTATAATACTTTCAATAATTTCAGCGTGTTACTGACCGACTAAGGATTTCATTGTAATCATGTCCAAATAACTACGCTACTTCTTAGAAAACATATAAAAACTGTTTTCTAAAAAGTATTTTGCTTTCCTGAAAGTGGAATACCACTTAAAAAAAAACATTTTCTCTCGCCAAATGATAATTATATGCAATTATCTTTATGTAGCTGAAATTTGTAAAAATCTCCCTACAGACATGCTAACGACAAAAGTAAATTGTAACATGACTAAATAAATCATTGATTTTTTTAATTCTTTTAATTTACAAATAGTGATAAAGTAAATTAATTTTTTTTACAAACAACTTGTTTCATTATAAATCTTCCAAATACAAAAACACATGCATTTACATAGCAAATAAATAAGTGCAGTTTTTGCTACAGCTACATTTAGGAATAAATTCTCAGAATGTTCCTTAAGAGTTACGGAAGCTGCAATGTTGTGCTGCATACACTTTAAATCCGTCCAAAAAGAAATGAGAGTCAACGTCTCGTACGTTGCCTGTCTTCATTGCTTAAAAGAAAGCCACTTTTCTTAGACGTGCTCGAAAAAGCTTTTACAGATTTGCTCAAGAAAATATTGTCACTTAGAAAATATGTTGGCTATATGTACTTGTATATTACAATACATACTCTTAAATATTATTTTAGAGAAATTAATTAATGTATTTTTAGCTCATCAAAATCTAATGTATAATGATGTTGTTGTATTGTGTATTATTTATGCTATATATACTATAATTGGGAACTAATTATATTACTATTATTAATATGTTTTTTGTAACTTTAATGGAAATTACAGTCAACAATCAACAATATTAAACTTGGAGTTCAGATTACCACGGACATTTACAATCACCACGTGGGCCAAGCAGATGGTAAAAGTTAGTTTATATATTTTTTATTGTTTCTAGCGTAACGTATGAATATGTATTCCTCTTTATATTCAAGAAAAAATGAGAGATACAACCAAATCATTCGATTACACAAATTAAAACAATAAAAAATTATTCACACTTAACTTTTATAACTGCCCCAATTTTCGTATACGTATCTTCTTTTAATACGATACAACAAAATTATCGAATATTTTCTTTTATTATGGGGAAACCAATAAATTGGGGAATAGGTGAGCGTAACGTAAGTATAATGGAAAATCCGATCGACTATCGAATTTATCTTCAAGTCACTGTAGTTACCTGATATCGCTCCTAAATTTTTCCTTCGAGAAAATTACATTCCGGTGAAAAATTCTACGCGCGTCTTTTGTCTTTATTTCGTGTAAGTCATGTATTTTATACATGGATGCTAAAAATACAGCGGAGTGAAGTAATAGCATGTGTATAGAAAAAGTCGAGTCTTTATTTAGCTATACTTTACTTAAAGCTGTAATAATTTATGTATAACTTGAGAACTAGGTTTATTTGCTTAACCGTACATTAACTTAACTAATTATCTTTTTTATTTTTACTTATATAACTGCTGATGGCCATGTAAGAGTAAAGAATAAAATTTTTATTAACGTCTGTACAATGTGACGCATCGCTTGTACTGAAAGTAACCTAAGCTATTCCCACCATTTGCAGAATTTGACGATAAAATCCTTCTCGTCTCTAGAATTTTTTTTATCATACAATCGCAAATTTCTAACATTGTCTTAGTTAACTAGTTCTTTTTTAATGTAAACAGAGCCAACTTAGAAATGTAATGTATTTCGTTCGCTATTTTCTTTTCAATAGATACGGTACATACTGTTGGAGTTCAAATACTTTTGTAGATTTTTCGGTCTGTCAGGTCGATGGTCGATAATTGATAATGTACGCATATTAGTTATATCGTAGATATACCGTATAAATACAATTTTATTTTACAAAAATTCTAAAATCTATTCAATACTTATTATATAAAGAATAAAATAAATGTTGAAATTCTTAATTGAAAAATGATGTACAGTACATTTTTGATGAACCATTTACAAGACCCGCCGTCAATTAGCATATTAATAGATTATTATTGGTTATATGAAAGCGGAAACTCACAGCGGCCCGCGCACACTGTACTGTCGTTATTACTTTATACAATAATAAAACAATTGTGGAGGAATATTATTACAGAAAAACCAATAAATGATTTGAAAATAACAATATTATTATTAATATTTAAAACTATATAGGGTCTCTGGATGTATAATATTTGTGTAAAATCTTTATAATTATAATGTAAGGATAACTAAGCGAAAAAGTGGCTACTTAGGTTTGACCTAAAATTTATTGATTTATTGTTACAATAAGCCTTAAATTTAAAAACCAATGTGCTTACCCTTTATAACGTGTTTATAAAACAATGAAAATAAACACTTTCCTTTAAATTACCTTTTTTAAATGAAGCACACTGTGAATATTTTAAAAGATTTATATTTTACGAGTCACGTTTTTTATGGTCAATTAGATTAAACTTATTAATAATATATTGACATTACCTTGAAAAGGATTCTTGTCACGGACAGCAGGAGATGAGTTAATTGCGGAACAATGTAGTATTTCGTTAGGAAAATTTGATTTATGAGCTAGTAGCTTGTGCGAATAAAGCGTAGTAAATGCGACAGTGGTTGGAGGTTTCCATCTTTTTCATAGATAAGCCTTACGGCAGATCCTTTGTGCTATAATTATAATAAATCCGCAAATAGCTTGTTCAGTAAAGCTTTTTTAGTAATTTACATTAAATATTTTATATTTTAGTTATTTTTTGAGACACGGTGCAGGAGTACAAGCGTGCATTCATTGTGGGTTCGATTCCTACTCGAGAAAATGTAATATTTAATATTTTCATTTCTTCACTCTTGTAATCGTAGCGACGACGACCATTCAACATTCAACCAATACCTACGATCAACGACCACAAACTCAAATAAAAAAGGCACGGACGACAAAAGTCTGTGGCGCCTAACAACTCAGCAATAAAAGAAAACATACAATACCTCAAGAATTTGGCGGAAAGTTTGGAAGTATTTTAGTGACGATGGAGTGCCTTATCAGTAAGTTTCCAGGTTCCTACCGCTTAGGATACAACGTAACGCGTCTTACGATGAACTCGCAGTTATACGATATTGAAATTGGATACATGAACGACGAACAAATTTAATAGGCAATTTAGTAAAATTTAATCTATGCCTATCTACAAGACGATTTGAATATTTAATTAATATAAATCAAATTATATAAAAAAAATCATATATTAAATATATTATATTTATAGATAACATACAAATTAAGACCCTCACAAAAGACACAAGCAAAGTTCAGGTGTACATAAATTCTCATATTACACAGACCTTTGTAAATTCTATTTGAACGTATCAAAGTTCTATACGTGTAAGGTTTGATTAGTAAATATAAAATGCGATTGACAACTGTATAAAACTGTCTTACGCTTTGTCATAAAAATATTTTTATCTCTCATAGTCGACTTCGAACTATCCCGTTAAAAATGAGAAGTTACTTTACGCCACGACAGCCTTTATATGAGAAACCTCATGCATGTTGGCATAAAATATTTGTATTTACTAAAATGTTTAATAAGAAACCAGATAAGTATGGATTTATTTGACACAGTAATTTCCAATTGTACCATTTATAGAGGTCATAATGAAAAGTTTGTTATTATTATACCACAAAATTATTTTCATAGTGCAATAGTATTCTATACTCTTGAGTGTCGAAGTCAAATCCCAGGCTACAGTTTCTTAGATGTGTAATTGTGTATGTACGAGTAAACAATTTACAAAACCATTATAATACTTTTGACTTAATTGTTTACTACGCATACTATTTAAAATTGTTATAAAATAGTTATATGTTTAATTGAAATCTAAAACAATAATTTATGAAAGTCTACAGTCAAGCTTAAACAGTATCGCAAAATTGAACACCAATTTGAACAGATTACAATGTGTACTGTATTAAAAGTAATAAATACTTGTCGCGGTTTGTTGACGTCTGAGAAAACGTCCGAATTCTGGAGGTATTACGTGTTAAGCGGTGGGACTTAAAGCCGGGTTTTTGTCTTGTTTGTAATGCGAAGAAGTGAAAATGTTAAATAGTTAATTTGTTCAAGTAAATGATATAAGATTTTGCCAAAATCTTTTTAGATATATTACGAGTATACTCTTTATATTTCCGGCTTCGAAGGTTTAATTGAAACGTAGTATTTGTTTCTCCTTTTACAACTTGAGGCTGGGATCAAAATTCCCATTCTGTAAATATATTTCAAAGCTGATCCCCAGAGAGGAAACAAAGTCATTCCGAGACATGTCTACGGTTTTTATAGCCCTAGTGAATTATGACGTAAAACATGTGTACGTTTTTTAAAATATTTATATTTGCTGCGTTCATATTGAATCGTTATAACGTATAATTTTTGCTATCAACAAAAAATATAGATGTCATAGTCGGTAGATTTAAATCTCCGTGACATTTCTTGTGGATATCGATGACGTCCTATCTTCCTTTCCGTTATACCAAATCATTACAGATAGTTATTACTAAGAGGGGATAGTGAGTGGTCCCGCACCCACCACATACCGTGGATTCCGGCCGTTCAGCTCTGAACCCTCCGGGACGGATCGAAATAGTTAAAATATATGATCTTCACAATGTGTCAATTATTAATTAAGTGATTCATAAGCCGAAGACTTAGTATAAATATTTGTAACAGAATTAAGACTCTTTACGAAGACCGTAGCCATTAATTACATAACATATAACTCTCTGGTTCACATATCAGATCGAACTTCCTACTGCTAGGCAGCCGATCATGTGAATTCACTTCAGTTAGTTTCTTTCCTCTGCCTTCTGCATTACATTAATATAATTATTAAACATAACTTTAATACATAAAAAATATTAAGATATAAAATATAATATAATTTAAAACACTAAATACTGCTGCTACGACGTAAAGTAAACAAACATATTGAAATGAAGCAACTCAGCTTCAAAAAGAATGAGAAATCTGTTTTTGTATTTGTTAACATATTCAACAAAATATTCAACAAAATTTTCATTTGTATTTGTTAACATATTCAACGAGCGTGTCGCTGGCTAGATATCGTGACTAAAATTTAAAAAGCTCATTAGTCCTAAAACAACAGAACTTGTGGTTCATTTACACAAGTCTCACCAATCAGCGCGTGGTATATTAAACATGCGGGAAGTTTGAACGTGATGATATGATGGTAGCAGGTGACTCGGGAGGTCAACAGTACCTATGAAGCGAACATGTCTTCATGATATTAATGTTTTTTTATACAACAATAGAAATGCTGCATATTATTATAATTTGGTTATGGTAGAGATTAATGAGCTTTGATTATCTTATCAAGATTACCTTTATTTGGTAGTATTTGCAGAAAATAAAAAGGAAGTCTCTTTTTTCTTTTCGTTTCGTTCCCTAAATGATGTTTATATATTTTCACTTATAATATTTTCTTTATAGTAAAATAAAGTAATTTGGTTCAGAATAAAAACATTTATTATGCTCACCCGTAAAGAACATTTTTATGCTATAAGATGATGATAAATTAATAAGATTTTCAGAAACAAACAGTAATTAATTTCATTAAAAACCTCCATTAAAATAAACGTATTTAATGCAATTGTAACAAACGGTACACTGATTGTGACACTCCAGTATAATTATTTAACGAAATATAGTTCAATTAAATTTCAAATTGAAACTTTATGCGCCAGCGTAATAAGAGAATTTTGATTTTCCATTTGATTTTGTTCGTACGAACACGTTCACGTGTGTTCACGGCAACGTGAAAACGTTTCGCGCTCGTACGGATTACGACATCAATGTAAATATTTTCACGCGACCTACAAACGTAAATGACAGTCGCTCCATCATATGCCTCATCTTCGCATCCCTTGTTTTGTTGGTATTTACGGGAGAACTTCGTGTCTATATTGTGTTTAAGCATGTGTGCTACTTTCATATAAAATGTTGCTTGTTATACATATTTGAAATAATTATATGTTTATCTCAACGTTTATCATTAATTTTGTCCTTGTCTTCAGATATCTCTTCAACTGCAATGTAATGGCCTTATTAATTTCACTTACATATGTATACCGCTTACACCTCACCTGCTTTTTTATTTCAGGAAAGTCATATACGGTGATACCCTTAATTAGAACCTATCAAGTAATCCAGTTAATTTAACATTGCGACGATCATCTCTTGTTTGAAACATAATTGATGACAGCTTCTAATTAACATGCCGCCTATACGCCTATGTACATACTTACACCTCTTATTTTAATTACTTTGGTTTCGTGTATTGCTTTTATTGTGTAGAACAACAAAGATCGATAGTTAATTCCGAATTTTCATTTGTGATGCAGAGAATTGCAAACTTAGGCCTGCTAATGGGTCTAAGATCTCGCAAACGTATGTTGTGAAGATACTTACATAAAAGGTTATATACCTACTTATTTTTGTAAAATATGATTTTAAAACTTCAATGAACTAATATCTCAATTGTATACATTGATTTTGCATAGTGATTGTCGTCTTTCTTTAATTATTTAGAAGTGCATCACTGTTTCATACATACTATAATTCTTACTTGTGTTAATGACAAGTAAACTATCACGTATATGCGTTATTGATCTAGTGATGTCAGACCACAGTGATATTGGTTAATGTAGTAAACTATGGCACTGCATAGGAAATAAGAGAAATAAAACTTTATACATCACATTGTTTATCTATTCTTTATTTCATAAGACTAGATGGATATAGAACAACATTTATTGGTAACATTAAAGTAATAAAACGAAATAGTATTTTAAAATTGGTAAGTATAATATTTAACAATAAAAAAACGTTTTACATTATTTCATACTGCAAGTCTTACAATATGAATTATAAAAAAAATAAATAAAATAGTATTTGCATAACGCAATACGTTTGTAGACCCATTCAATATAAGCAAGCGTTATGATCGACCTACTGTACTGAAAGGATTAAGCAATTGTTCGACCCTAACTCGACCGTGGCGGAACAGAGGCTCTCGGTCACCACCGTTTTGATTTCCTAGATGAAAGCACACGAGCTACGGTATTTATGATGATAACTGTGGGCGAAATTTAACGTTTAGTTTGTATCGCAGTTTCTATACAACATGTAACAGACTGAGATGGCATTTACTTGGTATTATAAATCATCTCTACTTGAATCGGCTTAATTTCGCTGTGTATTCCCGGCTTAGAATAGGATCACCCTGGTACTGGTGGTGTCGTAAGAGGCGACTAAAGTGCGAGTGGGAGAGTCACGTCGCCAGCAACGCGACACGCACAAACGACGGACAAACTCGACCGGATCATTACCACCCCCGGCATTTAAAACCGGCGTGAAGTAGTGGCTTTATGCCACTGTGTCTCCATTAGATAATGCTGGGCTCCGGCGCCCAACCACCTCAAAAGCTGGCAACGCATCAGTAGCTCCTCTGGTGCTACGCGGTGTCGTGGGCGGCGGTGATCACTTACTATCAGGTGCGATTATGAACGAGCGTACGGGTGTACGCTCGTTTGCCATGCTTTTTCCATAAAAAATGAGCATTAAGATGAGATTTATTTATTATTATAATATATTTATCAGCATATATGTATATTTCAAACAGGCACAACTATCAGGTGCAAATAGTGAGGTAAATCGAACGAAATGCAGTAGGTTTTTTTAAATTATTATTTCTTATACAACAGACGGATGCGGAAAAAAGCGTAAACCTGCTTTATCTGACTTTAATAAGGAGACACAAAATATTCAAATATATTTTCCTCACAGAATATTAGCTATATTATTTCAATTTATTAACTTTATAGATTTGAATATATTATAAAAATCTACTCCAACGCGATAGTGGGTGTTTTTATATTTTACATTCTACAAGAGGCTTGACTATTGATAAGTTGTTTGAGAAAGGTAAGTCGCCGAGGAGACGTAGTTGCAGAGATTTTGCTTTTATGAGGATTCATCCTTGACCGTCCATTAATCAGAGTCACCCACACTGTTATCGCTAAATCCGTGTTAGCATATCTATTATCACTGTACATGACGATCTTTGATACAATATCGTGTAAGATAATGTAAACCTCTCCATTATCTAGTCAGTGCATTTTTAATTACTTGTATTTTGTTGTTTTTTGTTAGGTTATTTATTTAATCTGAACAATGTACGAAAAAAAATTATAACATGTTGTTATATTCTATCTTACTAATATTAATTATGTATAAAATATATTTTAATCATTTTATCACTTAAACATGACTAAAAATTTTATAATTTTAAAAACTTCTTTTTGAAACTAAACCTAGTACCTATGTCAAAAAAAATAAAACTTGCTCTTTTTGTGCAAAATATCTTTCAGAAAATGACAAGGATATTCCCAAATTAGCACAGTGGCCGCATATAGATAGAGCAAAAATCCAAATTGCATTGAGTTCCAGTGATCACCCTCCGGCTCCATCATCAGATCCTGGTTACAATTTATCAAATTAAAGCAGCCAAAAATAAATATTAACAAAATTTTGAAAGAGAATAAATATAGCTAACTTCTGTCTGTTCAAAGTAAGCTTCACCATTTACCATTATTTTAAAAAGTTAACTTTAAACTTTTTAATGATATCGAAGCAGTTTAAAAGTACTAATGTCGTCTTCAATATGTTAAAGTGGAACTTTCCTAGATATCGTCCGGCAAAAATAGACATTTTTTACCTCATATACCCTCTTAGTGCGTCTTAAGGAAGTATTATCGCAGCCGTTACTGATAATAATGCTCATAAAAAGCCGCTTTGTCGACCGATGTGTCAAAGTTACTTGAACTTTGAATCCTACTTTATACTACGGGTGAATGTATGGTAACTTACCGTTACTAGCTTTCATTTAAAAATATATTATAATACAGTAAGCGGAATTTCATTTACATTACTCTTCACTCAGCAGATCAGGTAGAAAAAGTCACACTCGAGACTCTCCGTTTTGTATTTCATCCAATTTTCGATCAAGCAAAAGTCTTATCAGAAGATCATATACTCGTATTTGTATGACAATTTACTCAAATGGCAAGCGTATAATGTATGTTCAATCTAAGTCTGAAATGTGCCTATGAGTTTATAAGAAGAGAGAAATTATCACTATTGTGTTGTTGATAGGATTTAACAATATTTATTGCAAATTCAGAATCATCGCTCGAAACAAAAGCCCATCGACAATTGATTTAGTATCTGAACTATATTTAGCTTCTTACATAATAATAACAATAATTTACATATATTTTTCTAATTTCACTGACTTCGTTACTTATCGGCTTAACTTATAAGTTATAATTAATATTAAAACATTTCAATATTTTCTCGTTTGTGATTATTGTATGTAACGAGCGTGCACTTTCCCTCTCTCGATCGTTACTTATTTCAATGCCTGGGGTGAGCATCGCAACAGAACCGTAAAACGCATCTCAATAGATATCGATCTCAATAGAAATCGTCGCATATAAAGACAACAGTTTTTATTTAATAATTTATGATTTCGCAGAGCACAATAATTGAAATTAAATACAGGCAACGTTAAACAATAATAATAAATATTGAATTAAAATCCAATAATATCAATGAAAAGCCGCATTTATAATTTTAAGTAGCATTTTACAGAAATAATATTAAGCTCTTATTGTTATTTAATAGCACAGCTGTCAGTGGAATGGATGAGTTATATATAACAATGGCGCTTAAAGCGGTAATAATTTAATTTCACTAAAGGATTCATTGCGCGATATTAATGCTTTACGTAAACAACTCTTATTTATTTGAATGGGTGTCTATTTAATGTTTATTATTTGATAAAGTCTTGCTAATACTCCGAGGGCTCAGAATTTTGTAGTTTCTCAAATAAGGAAAAATACATTATATATATTGTGGGTACGTGTGGAGTGTACTCATATTTTACTATAGATCTTGAATAAAAAGTATGTAAATAGATTGTTATTATGTTCTTTTTTTATTTTGGCGTTCCGAGCATGCCAGTTGAGTACAAAATCACTTCGCCAGTGTCACGTTGAATGGAGAATACACGAAAGTACGGTAAAAAGAGATAATATTACACAACAAAAATGCATGTTTAAAAGAGTTCCAGTTAAACTACTGCCTTTATCTTTAACAATACAAGAATATATATACAATATATAAACAAAAAGTGTAGGTTATACCTATTATTTTACATAGATGTTAGTTAAGAGTTTAATTTTGTTATTCTTTATATATTTACATAAAAAATTACACAACGGACTAAACACAAGCATTGAACATTAATATCATATAAGGGACGAATCAATTTAGGACAAGAGAAACGGATGTGAGAAGGAGGGCCTTCGTCAAGGCCACATTCACACAGAATGGTCCCTGTCCCTGATCTCAGCCAGATGAACAAGCGTACATGCATGACCAAAATGCATGCGACAAATTGTTGATATAATTCTCTGTTCAGTAAATTTTTGAGAATAAGAACTACAAAGAACTCTATTTCGAGTCGGTATACACTCATAGAGTTTCATCTCAACGGGCTTGTGCCAACTTCGACCAGCTTGGCGACTGGCGTCCCTCAAGGTGGTGGATCTCTAGATTGTTATTAATTACTTTCTAATAGTAAAAGTTTTCAAACGTCATAATTTTTAACTGCCATAATCTTGACAGACAATTGTGAAATTTTCATCAACTTCCAATAATGTTAACCAAGATAACCAAATACTCCAAGTTTGTCACATCATAAACATATTCGTGAAGTCAGCCGTGGCGTTAGGGCACAAGCGTATGACAGTAAATGCGACAGGTTGTGCGGTCGATTCCAACTCGAGGATTTTTTTAATACTTTCAATTCTCTGGTGTCGAGGCAATAAAGGCGAGCAGCATTATGTCATATATATTTTTTTCACTTTCATGCTGTAACTTGCCAAGAGGGAGCCAAGTGTTAAGACACTCCACCCCCCAATTTCCACCAAATTCTAGAGGCATCGTGGTGAGTGGCGAAGAAATGAAAATATTAAGTATTTAATTTCGTCGAGTAGGGATCGAACCCACAATATGCGTTTCCAATCTTGCACAGGCTTGTGTCCCTGCGCCACGACTGGATTCGGAAATTTTTATTTATTTTATTTTCCTGAGAAGCGGCCTCAGCGCAGGTGCCGTAGTGCAGT
>DWGR01000106.1:0-32500 GCA_018247715.1 Heliconius burneyi
AAATCCTTATATTTGGACACAACTCAATTACGCCACACACGACTCATTCATTGTTTTACAATATGTAATATGATCAACTTTAATTACTAATTTCATTTTATTATGACAATAACCATCTTATAGCATTTTTATTTAGATGTTCAATGACAATTTCGACATATTATATTATTAGCAGTGTACAGTTTCGTACACAATGTGATGCAAAGGCCTAATTACTTGAACACTCCAGCTCCAAGGTCCACACTCTGTACATATTGGCCAATCCTACAGTAGGTAAGTACATATTGCTTGAAATATTTTAAAAACGCTAATTGTAATTCCTAAGAACAACCCACGCGAGCCATCTTGTCTTATCAGTATGTTGAAATAACACCTTCATATGTTGTTTTAAGAAGTATATAGTTACTTTTTACGTATGTTGGATTATATTTGTGACTGCAATTTATATTGATAGTACCTATCTATCTTTATCTATCATGTATCTCTTTAGTAATATTATAAGCTGTAAGTTAAACGCGCTAATCTAAGTGACTACCCATTAGTTTGAATGAGGAATTCTTGTTGTGTTTTATGGTTCATTTATCAAAGAACAATATAGATTACGTTAGGTTTCTCTTTTAATATTTTAAATATTATTTCAAAAATGTTAAAACCTATACTAAATGACAGGCCTTACCTTGAACAGCACCATCAAGCTGCCTCCGTCTATTGTCGACAGCATCTCTAGCATCAGGACTGTAATGGACCAGAGCATTAGCCAGCCGAGCTGTCCTGGCCCTCAGACCTGACCCCTGGTCTCCACCAAGAAGACCGACGAGTCTCCACGCCACTGTATCGCATTGTAACTCAGGACGGGGCGCTATTTCTAATGATATTAGCCTGTGAAAAATATGCTATGGTTGATATTATTGATATATATGTATAATTTTCTTTATGTTATGTAATAGAAAGGCCATCGCGCGACGGAGCAGCCCGTTACTGTGAACATACTGATTGTGGGTTCAATGCCCACGAAGAAGATTGATTATTTTTCTTAGCTTCTCGCACATAGCAGGGTTGCAGACCCTGGGCGAACGCGGGAACTTATTGATTCCACATCGTTTCCATTGAAATAAGATTGATAATATTTAAATTATTTCCATTATCCCTGTCTGGTAGACCGTGCGCGACGTTATGTGGCATCGCTCAACGTGCAATTTCTCCAAAATTCAGAGGAAGGTGTCCTGATTCCTGATGCTAGATCCTCCTTGCCTATCCTGTATGCAGGCGCATACAGGGTGTGTGTATAGTTAAGTAATGACACTGGTTTTTGGTTGTCACACGTTCAATACAGTTTTATTTTTTTAGGACCGGATTAGCTTATTTCATAATATACATAGGATTCAGAATTAACAAGATACAAATGAAACTATAGTTCTATTTAAAAAAAATATAATACATTTCTACAAAACAATGAATATATTTTTTAAATTCATTTATCTCTGTAATTGGTTGTTTGTGAGCTACAAGTTAAAGGAGGGTCATTAATTAGAGTTGTTCCAAGTTGTCTAACCAGACTGAGCTAATAAGTCCTCTACGTGGGAATCGAACCTAGGTGTCAGAGAAAAACCCGGTCAATAATAGTTGGTCATCGGGGGTTCCGAACCAATTTTACCATTATAATATACAGGGTGGAATTATAAGCACCACTTTAAATAAAACCACAGTTTTAATTACTCTAAATATATAAAAGCTTAATATAATTCAGAAAAAAATAAATTCCCAAAAATGAAAAAGTTATTTTTTCAAATAAATTTAAAAATTATCGTTTTAAAATAAAACGCCATTTGTAAAGAGTAACATTAGCACGCACACACCCGCACACGCACACACTTACCTGTCAAAGCGGCAACGTCGTACACGTAGTCGTTTTGTAGTAGTGTGTGTATGTGTAAAAAAAATCCTACTTCCAAACTGTTGAGGTACCTTGAATACTTTCTTTAGGTCTGAGTTTGAAATATTTAACCCTATATTCTGTTCCCGTAAAAGGAGCGCTGCCTCTTGCACTCAGTATAACAGAAAACTTTAGAAAATTCAAACTACAAATTTAAATTTTAGCTCATCAATCAATTTTATTACGGACATTCCAATAAACAATTATCTTCACCCAACTCTAGCTCCATATATAAAACTCTTAATGCATACTAACAAAAACAATGTTTCAATTCTTCTGCGATGTGACAATAGAGAAGTTTCATAATATTTTTTTATTGAATGAGTGTGAGAGTTGGTGTGGGAGTCCGATTGGAATTAATGGTAATTATAACTGTGCCGTAATTTCGACACCTCACTAAACACAGTGGATGTAGGTTCAAAACACAATTGGGGTTTTTTTACTTTTTTATATAAATTCACATTAGATTTTTTTTTTATATAAAGATCTAATAAACTAAAAGTTTGTTCCTTACTTTTATCATAACTACCAGAAAAATAAACCTCCAGCATGTTTATGTAGTTTCTATTTTCTTTCTTTCATATATTTTAGTAATGAAATATTTGTTAAAAAAACTTTGATTCTCAAAAATATTACAAATTTCAGGTTTTAAAGTTAATAAAATGAATCAAAGTGCGAAAAAATGAAGGTGCGAAACACCTAAAACATATCTATACTTCATGTTTCCAATGTAAGTTGGTCAACCAAGTACCGGGACCTGTCCGCGGCCACTCTCACTGGTCGAGCCCTTTGATGAAGTCATTAATCCCACTCATGTTGATATTTGACTTATAGTATATTAAGTAATGACTTTTAGTGACGTGGGATCAAATATAGGAGTAAACGTTACAGCGTGAAATGTTTTTCGATTTCAGATTAATAAACTTTATTATTTTATTAACTTCATTCTGTATCCCTGAAATTGCAGGGTAAGCAGAGAGATCCCGGGAAATGAGTGTTAAGACACTCCATTCTCCACTCTTCCGTTCGCCGTTTTTCGCCGAAATCTCGAGACATTGCGTCTTGCTACGACTCGCTCAAACATCATCGTGGCGGTAAACTAGAGATTATGAAATAATGGCTTTAATATTGTTAAGCGAACATCCTCGTACATGATTGAGTTTATGTAATGTTATGTTATACAATATTGCATCGCGTGTTCGTGGTGAGATCAAGAGATCAAAGATCAGCTGTCCAGCACCTCGTAACCGCGAAAAAAATGTGATTTATAATTCTGATTTTCATGATTCATGATGAAGTAATTATAATTTTTTTTACTGTATTACTTTTTTTATAAATAATGTTATTTTACTTTTTTTGGGAAAATTATTAGTATAGTATTTTTTTCCTTGTAGTGAACAGTAATGCACGTGTAGCTTATGCAGTGAGAAGTAATATCATTTGTTTACACACTGTAGACATCTGCGTACATCGGGATGCTTATCTCGCTTCTAGCAGGGTAAGCAGAGGGAATCTGGGCACCCATTGTCAAAACAATCAGTTCGAGGCACTGCGTGTTGAGTGGTGGACTTCAACTTTATAACCTTTGCACCCAACCAGAAACCAAAATAATTCATTCCGCTGACGGGATTGCAATCCGCTACCGTATACATCTAGAAATAGTAGCTCTGACTACCCTTCCTAATGTAAGACACAGTGTGAAGCTAAAAAAATATTTTTTGTATTCCTTAGGATCTTACCTTCAGATAAAGTTATTCTAAATGGCACATTACTCCGTTTTAAACTTTAAACTGAACATAATTATGTTTTTGTTCAATTTGAGACGTATGTGTATATTTCAACGTTATATAAATATAATGTTCTGGAACGAAGAGCCAGGTGAATAACTAGTTCTTGTATATAACGACAGACAGTGCAATGACTCACAAATTCAAAGTAACTTTCGATAACAGGTTGTAAAGCAATTATCTTCACTTTTATATTTCCGGAAAAGTGATCCTTTCACGCTGTTATTACGTCGTATATTATATTTATTATATCAATATTTATAATTAAGTTTGTTATTTTAGCTTTTGAATTTGTATTTTTTTTAATTTTCAATGGAGTGAATATAACAGGGTGGGCAGAGGGATTACAGTGTCTCGACAAATCGAAAATTTAGAAACATTGTATTAGAGCGACGTAATGACAATAATTAATACCGCCGAGTAAAATCGAAATCACAACCGTCGCGTTTTCAGTTGCATGCTATTTTTGCGTTTTGTGTTAATTTGGGCATAAAACATTATATTGCAGCAGCCCTGTATGTCTAAAGGTCAATTCTGATTCATTTTATTAAAAATCAGCTTCACGCTGTATCCCGCTCACAGCAGGGTAGGCAGAGGGAACCTAGTAAGATATTCCATCCCCCACTTTCTACCGAATTTATGTAATAATAGAATAGCATTGCGTGTTGAGTGGCAGGACTCAACGCCGCGCTTTGCCTTGATACCAGAGCGAAGAAAATTGGAAATATAAACATAAATAAATATTGGAGATCGAACCCACAACCGTCGAGTTACAGTCACACCCTTGTGCCGCTGCACAAATTTCTATATTTTTTTCCATTTTGATAGGAATTTCGAGAAATTTTTCTAAAGACAATGAATGTGGGGGGACAACTTACATTTTTAACCCTGTGTAATTTCGTCTGTGCGTCGTCTGATGATAGATAAATAGTAATTCCTTTGGTTTCGATATCTTATATAGAAAACTATTTTCGCTATTTTTGATGACGCTCATGTGATCATAATTATCTTGTTTAAATAGCAGATACTCTTTTTATTATTGTCACTATCTTACTGTGTGGATTTCATGAAATTCACACATAATTCACAATAAAATTATTTAATAGGATTGAATATATTTTAGTAATATACTTATGACTAGTGTCCACTCGTGGATTCACTTACCTTTTCTAATCATTTTATTTATTAATTAAAACCACATTTAAATCCGTTCAATACCTACCTACCTACATAGCCGGGAAACGCCTTTGCCTTATAGTATGTAATTAATAAAATTCAGTTCATTTTTGCTTTCTTACATAAAACGCGAAGTGATTTTATCAACAGTTTCTCTGTCTCTAAATAAAAAATAGCCAATTTAAAAGAAGCAAAGTCACATTACATACATATATTATGATTATTGATTTATGGTCATATATTTCATAAACGGAGAAAGTCGCGGCGACCGGTCAACATCCTATCATTGATACCGGCATTGTGAGATAATTCATTTAAAACCAACTATATTTCATTTGAATTAGAGTTTGGTTTCCTTTACTAATCTTTTATATTTATACTTTAATAACGTTTATTATTGCATATGCTACTCTATACTCTCAGGTGAACGTAATTTGATTCTTTTTAGGTTTCCTATATAGACTTCCTAGGTAACTGATATAAATCATATAAATTGTTACTTTTTGACGTCTTTTGGACCTACTTTGTTAGTGACTGTGTTATGGTTGAATGGAAAGTGAGATTAGAGACACTGTAGAGTTTCATCAAAGACCCAAAAGAAGAGTTTGCCCAAAATCTGTTTAATGATATAAGTAGTTGAGAATAATGTTTTTGTATTCTTTGGTCACCATCAGTAAATTATTTTTTATTTTGCAAAGAGAAAAATAGAATAGATATAAGAGAGCCAACTCTACACTTTCCGTTGTTTTAGAAATATCGTGTACCTACTTGTGCGGCGGTATCCAAGCTTTTATTCCGCTTATCAGAGTATGCAGAGGCATTCTAGTGTTAAGACTCTCCATTCCCCCGCAAAATATGAGACATTGCGTGACGAGTGGCGGAACTCAATGCAGCTATTTGCTACTACCGGTGCTAATAAACAAAGTAACTGGGACCGAACTCACAATCGCCTTTACAGTTACACGTCGTGTTACTGCGCAACGACGACGTTTATTTGATAAGTTTTCTTATTTTTATTATACTATAAGAAAATTTCCTACTAACATTTAAATCTTCGTTCGGTACAGTAGAATCAATAATGAATATCGCAAAATTCAATAGAATATAAATGAAAAAGTCAATTATGTACTACTATATGCTCTCATTAACATCTCGTATAAAGCAACAAGGTAAGTAAGAACGTGTGAAGGCGGTTCCTATAGCAAAAAGTAATTTATCACGACAGTGAAAATCCAGTTAGAGCTTACGAGGTTAATGACAGCAAAGTGGTCTGCGAAGAACACTGTCTTACACCTTCATTTCATGCTTGTCCCTCTAAATTACTTATTAATCTGATTACGATAAAAAACGCTATCTTTGTGTAATGGGTACATTTTTTTTATGGTAAAAGCATGGCAAACGAGCGTACGGGTCACCTGATAGTAAGTGATTACCGCCGCCCACGACACCGCGTAACACCAGAGGAGCTACTGGTGCGTTGCCAGCTTTTGGTCTTGATTCTCATTTGTATCTTTTATAGGGTTCCGTACTTTAAAAGCCAAAAATGAAGCCCTTACAGGATCATTTTGTTGTTAGTCTGTCAGTCTGACAAGAGCGTTTATTGCGAGATTTCATGGATGTATCAAGATGAGATTAATATTAAATATTCAGGTATACGGCCCCTTGAAGCACAGATAATAATCATGTGCGCAGTTAAAACTTATACTTACGATACTTTCCATGGGCAGACATATTCGCATATTAAAACTTACCTATTTAAAAGAGTTTCAATAAGATGAGCGGAATGAGGTAAGGCTTCTACCAGCAAATCTACTGGTAACTCAGTGGCCACTGTCTGTAGTACGCCAGGACCGAGGCGTGAAAGGATGGCCGCGGCTTCCCTGAACTGACGACCCTCCGCCAAAAGCAGCACACGGCGCAAAGCTAGACGAGGAGAGGTATATGTGTTCTTCTCTCTCTCCCTCTCACGTCGAATTCGCTCGCGACTCTCATTCATTTTCAAGTTCCCTTGGTAGGGCTAGCCCATTATTTTGGTGATTGGTGGATAATTCTGAAATAGAATAATCATTTTTCAAAAAAATAAAAATATTTTACAAGTACATAGTTTTAAATTTACGTAGAAATGGCGGGAACGTCACACTTACAAGATGCTACGACGGGTCGAAAGGCTTTTCCGCTGAGAAGAGCTAGCAAAAGAAGTAAACTCAGTAGTTGCTGTTTAAAAAATATAAATAAAATTTATATATATAAAAAAACAGTAAAAGTATTTTGGTTGTACATTTAATATTTTTGACTGAAATGGATAGAGGGACACTTAAAATGAATAATAAAAAGCAATTTTCTTTTAAATTTCTTGTTTGTCTGTCTTTCTATCTATCTGTCTGTGTGTATGATCACGCTAATCTCCGCTCTAACGCTAGTCACGCTTTGTTGTAACTCAACATCTAAAGTTTGTTTCAAAAAAACACCAGTTTAAAAAAATATGTTATCGGCATTTGAATGAACTCAAAGCATGAGTTTGTCAAATATAAAGCAATCCATATCTATACTTATATTTATAACTACAGGCCTGCCAGCGGCTTCGCTCGCTTGAACTACATGATTGTTGTTCTATATTTATGGCGTTCCGAGCGTACCAGTCCAGCACAGCATGTTGAATGGAGAACATACGAAGGAGAATGTACAGTAAAAAAGTGACACACAAAAGAAGAAAACTAAAAAATCATATAAATTAAATCAGCTTCGCGCTGTATCCCCCACACAGCAGGTCAGGCAGAGGGAACCTAGTGTTAAGACACTCCGTTCTTCACTTGCTAAGTTGCTCGCTCTGCTTGCGAATTCTGGAGGCATCGCGTGTTGAGTGGCAGAACTCAACGCCGCACTTTGCCCCGACACCAGAGCGAAGAAATGGAAATATAAACATAAATAAATATTTCACTTCCTCGAGTGGGTATCGAACCCAAAACTGTCGCGTCACAGTCACACACTTGTGCCGCTGCGCCGTGACAGCCCTAAGGAGAAAACTACATGCT
Source organism: Heliconius burneyi (assembly GCA_018247715.1). NCBI lineage: Eukaryota > Metazoa > Arthropoda > Insecta > Lepidoptera > Nymphalidae > Heliconius > Heliconius burneyi. Next base: position 7,929 of record DWGR01000106.1, read on the forward strand.
TATAAACGTACAATTGGTGAATATATAGTTATTACAAAGTACACGTAAAAAGGATGTTTTGAAACATTTGTATATGCTCGTAGATTTATATCAAACGACCAAACCGTAGAATTTAAAAATTTAACGATTTGAAGATCAAGTCGTCGTTGTCATCAGTGTGTTGAACTAATTTCGACTTAAACCATTGAATATAATATAGCAATCTGAATATAATGTACGACGCCTTGCATCAAAATCCTTATGCACCTAAATAATTTTACATTTAAGAGTGTTTCTGAACGAGTAAATGAAATTAGTCATTGACATATTATGACTGTCAGTCAATTCTGTTTGTTGAATCATGTAGTTCACGCGAGCGAAGCCGCTGGCAGGTCGCTAGTTTAAAATAAATGTTTTTATAATATAAACGGTGAATAATTTTAATGTAAATATTTTTGACTACTTCAACTTTCGATCAACTATATACATATACATATGTATGTTGTTGATGTTTTGAATCTATAATTTAACTTAGATTATACATATACAAGAAAATAAATATACAACAAAAATTGTTAGCATTTTTCTAAATATATTTATAAAATATTGATATCTTTATACTGAAGTATGTATGTATACTAGAAGCTAGACTAATATTTAAATAGTGTATTCCTATACCTCTCTCATAAAATAAATTACGTCTTTATTTCTTATTTATAAAATATACATCTAATTAAAAGCTTTGGTCACTAGGTTAAAGACTCACATTTAAATATTACATCCATAGATACATTTAAACTGACATATGGACACTATAAAGCCGCTTTAAGTAGTAATTTAATATAAAATTACTTAAAACATTATTTAAATGGTATTTATACACAGAGGAGATACCGGGTAAATCTAGGTAGTGACAGACAAAGCACTGGCAAAACTTAGCGGCGTAGAATGCTGATATTTGGTGTCTTCTTGGAGAGTATAGAGAGGATTTCTCGAAATTCCTACGGGAACGGGAAAAACTTCTGTACATGCCACAAGGTTGCGAGCTGCATTTAGTTTTTTATGACAGTAGGTGCAATAAAATATGTATCTTCGCGTCATTGTTTAATTTCTGAGCCTAATATGATTTTTAATAAATTAAATATTTTTTTAATTAAATCAGCTTCACGCTGCATCCCGCACACAGAGGGGTAGTAGAGTTATTTATTTCAGGGTTTACCTCATATAATGAGGTACACAGTGGAGGCCTCGTAATTCTTGTGGCTGAATGCTGCACTCTCTGAATATAAATTATACATACACCATAAAAAATGTATATGATGGAAATCGAAAATCAAAAGATAACGAATGTACCCCTAAAAAATCCCCTTAAATTACATCTGAAGCCTTATTGAACACTTACTATGTTCAGTCATAAACGCACCACTTTTTATCCGAGAACACAAGGGTAATGAGATCAACCGTGATAGACTCGTCATATTTCTCACATAGTGACAGTTAGTGTTCCCATGGCTCACATTAGAGGTGACTTAACGGGACCTGGTGATTGTTCACTATTCATTTTTTACCATGTTTTATCTTCCATTTCATCGCTCTATACAAATAATGGTCGACAAGCCAGCCAACGTTAGTGATTTCTCAAAACTGTAAATTTAAGATTGTTTGTGTTATAATTATTATTATTTTTAGAGTTCCATCCTGTATCCCGCTTGTAGCAGCGTAGGCAGATAGCACTTGGAGACTCCGTTACCCGTGCATTGAATAGTTTCGGAGATTCTGCGTGTGAAGTGCTAGTTATTTATTCATTTTTTAGCTTCACGCTGTATCTTAAATAGCACAGAGAGCCTCGGTACCTAGTGTTAAGACTCCGTTTCCAGCGCGGGATAATTAAATTATTTTAATATAATCATTGTCCAAATGGGCACCGAACCTACTTATTACGCTCACTGCGCCATGACAGCCTCAAAACTGGTACTGGTAATACTTATCATCATACGTGGATTGAAAATAAAGATCATAAAGCAAACGGTATTCTAATATTATCAAGCTGAAGAGTCTGTTTGTTTGCAGCGCTAATCTCGGAAACATCAGATTCTAATTGAAAAATATATTTTTGTCTTAAATTTTTCATTTTCGAGTAAGGTTTTATATCCCGTTAATCGCTAGAGTCGGGCAACTTGGAATGTATCCATACACTACTCTTAGGCCCGTATTTATAAACCAGTATCAAGTGTAAGATGTATCTTGAGATGGCGTTTTCTTTCATAGATTATATGGTTATGAATTAATATTTTGTATTTAACACACGGGAAAAGCCACAAGTGAAAGCTAGTAATTATATAGACGTACTTGACTTAGTAGTCTCGTCGACACTTCATTGCTCCCGCAGGATAGAAAGGAGCCTATATGTGAAAGTTGTATCGTTGTATAAATAATGTATAGGTTGGGATAAATAGATATTATAGATTGTTTATTCAGATTTGTTCACTCAGAAATATTGTTTGTACAAGTCTTGAATTATCTCTTGTTTTATATTAAACACTTTACTATTAGATGTTTAATTAGATCGTCACGCCGTTGTACGAGTATATAACCACTATCATTTGACCTCAAATATTTTGCTAACAAGCGACGGTCGATACCAGACGGTTATTGTACAAATAATGATCCAGCAGAAATATCCATAATGATCTATAACGATCTATTAACGCTTGGAAAAGGAAAAAAGAAATTTAACAGTAAAATTATAGGGTGACGACAAAGTGTTAGCAAATCCGGTGTCGGTACTGGAACTTTATTCTCTTTTAAAGTAAAAGTAATAGTCATGTATAAATGTAGTCATCACTATCTTTATAATAATGTGATATTTTTTTAACTTCAGGCTGTATACAACGAGGTAGGCAGAGGCAACTTAATAACACTCCGTTACATTTTAATATCTCGAACATTGGTCATGGTCTGGAAAACTGAGTGACTTAACACAACGTTCTCTTTGTCTATGTCGTTACACCACGTTTCTCCACTTTTCGCCTATTTTTCAATATATTGTGTGTTAAGTGCTGAAACTCAACAATTTAGTTTACAATGCAGGAGTATAATTAAAGATTACATACCGAAGTGTAATAATATAAGAGCAACGACCTTCAGAAGTATGTGCACCGTTAACCCGACAAACCACTTTAAAACACTAAATGCTTGGTAATGGTTCACGTATTTACCTCAGTAAATAGAATGACAATCATTTTATATTTTTTATATAATTAAATGTCACAAAAAAATTGTATCCAGCACGCAGAGGAAACCTGGAAGTTAGATAGTTATGGGTTTGATCTACTATTTTTTTAGCTACACGTTGTATCCCGCATATAGTAGAATATGCGGACAATTTTTCGGTAAAATTTAAAAACATTGCTCGTTGAACAACGCCGCGCTTTGTCTACCTGACAAAAAATAAAAACAAAAAAAACCGCAGCATAAATATTTTTATATGCTTCTAAATATTTTTCTTAGTTTCCGTATGCTTTCGAAGATACTCGTACATTGTCATTACAATGTACGAGTAGGTTACATAGAATTAAGATACGCTAAGAATAACAAACCATACAATGTCAATATTGTAGTAGAGTAGAGAAAACAGTTAAATAATAACTTTTTTATTTTTTCTAATGAAAAATGAATATTTTTCCTTTTTTTATATGGCACTAATTATCGCCCACAACTTTTACGTAGACTTGAAGGTTCCTGTAGGAAGCTCCATCTAGGATTATCAGAAAAAATTGAACTTTAAGTTTTATAGTTTTGGTCTGTAGTTATATTATACGATTTTCATTTTCATACTGTAGCGCAATAAGCGCAACACACAAATTAGATCCCTGCTTAGAGGAATTATATAATTGAATAATATTTAAATCATTGTTATTTTCCCACCCTGGTATAAGAAGCACGGCGTTGAGCTCCACAAATAAGCTTAACGTAATGTCTCGATACATTTTTTTATATAAATTTCAATAATTTCCACTACCGCCTGTAATATACAGGTACCCCAACTGAGTTACCTGTCGCTTCTTCCGAATAAAAATATATTCCATTGCGTTCTCGTATTACGACAATACTAACATTGACTGGACGCGGTGTTCATTAAGTCAAATCTACATAAAATTTTATTTTATTTTTCACGTCAAGTACGACAGATTGTGTGTTGTGAAGTAACACAACAGATATTGTGAAACAAAATCTGTTGCGGTCTGTTCTAAAATATTTGACATAAGATAGCTAAGGGGATACGCCGCATATGTAAAAACAATAAATACAATCCAGATATACGGTGCTATAGGAACATATCATTTTGAATTGATGAAATTATAGCTACCTACTCTACTAGTTTCTCAATATATGGAAAAAAATGACATGTCCTAGAACATTCTTGGGATTCCTAAGCTGAAACCTAGACTATTTACAAATAAGGACATCAAATATGTCCCAAGACCAACTCGGCCCGCATATATTGAGTATGGAAGAAAGCCGGCACCTGTTTTACGAGTTAGTCGTCATTTCACCGCTCTCTAGCCCGCGAGCCGCGGTCGCGTGGAGCGCGCGGTGATTACAGCATTGGAGGTATCTGTGACACAGCGATGCGGTGCAGCGGTGAACGTGACGGTTGTGAGTTCGATTATGATTCGGATGAAAAGTGTTGTCTTCATTTAAAGTTAAAACAAAACACGTCTCGGGCATGTATGTTTTGTTATGTGCCGGGGAGCGTGGGAAACGGAGTGTTATAACTAGGTTCCCTCTGCGTACCCTGCTATATGCGGGATACACCGGGAAGTTCAAGACAAAAATTATATAGGTTTGGATTTTGCTATATTACGCAATTAATAACATTGAAGTAGAATAAATTTAGTTTATGGTAATATAAGGTCAGATTCATTGCATGAAGCAAGGCAAGTAGAAAAACCTAGTGAAAAGACACTGATTATTTGCCCAATTGTAAGACATTGGGTGTCGATGGCGAAATCAAAGTTGCCGACTTAATGAAAAAAAATTAAATATTAACGTTCGCCCGAACGAAACATAAGCATAAGCCCACAAGTATCTTATAATGTATTGTGATCTCATACCGTGGGATCAATCATGACATCAAACAAGGTCTATAAGGTACCTCCTGAGGAAAGTAGAGTGCGTTGACGCTACACGCAAGGAAATAAAAAATATATATATCGCTCATTTGGTGCTAAAGTTACTTAATGGCACTTTAAAACAAATAAATGAAATGTGTGAATATTTGAAAATATCCGTATAGACCATTTACAACTATTGTAGCGCTCTAGTAATGCTCTAGTAATGTTTAAATAGGTGTAAATACGTCATTGTTGACCCAACGGGCGATATAATATGTAATAATGTCAAAAACCAAGTAATATAAGTAGTGTTTCGAGTGTTCCTAAGTGAGGTGTGAACGTCATTGAACTGGCCGCCGCCATCGAATGCTGTGAAGCATGAACGTGGTACGCGGCTAGCGGATGCGAACGGATTTATACTATTTAATATTTATAGTTACCATTTTTAAGCCTCACGCTGGGGATATACAGCGTATCTTCTACAATATGTAGACACAGAGAGACTAGTGCTAAGACACTTCATTCACTCTTTGATATAATATAGATTTCTAATGATAAATGACTCATGACAGGGATCGAATCCGCAACCTGTTATACACACCTTGTGCCTCTGGGCCGTAGCTGGTCACAATAAATATAAGAGAATAAACTACTTAGCATGCATTCATGTTCACCGTCTCCATCGCCTTGCATTGCTTGCCTTGTTAGGGGCTCACAGCGGTGCCCGGGACTTGTCACTTAAGTGTAAGTTTAAGGGGCCACTTTAAAAAGGGCGTGATACAACGGTGTCTCTTAAGAATAGTTCCAGGTTCCCCCTGCCTACCCTGCTATATGCGGAAAACAACGTGAAGCTAAAAAAACAACTTCGCTTTAAAGGTACCCTAAGGGCTTAAAAAATACTAGTTACATACACTTTCTCTGTTCATAAAATAAAAGTTATCAGCCTGTTAACCGGCATGGTGCCTTTATGGCGTTATGGTATCCATCAACCGGTCGATGTGACTTTCTACATCGGCTGGGGCCACGTTTTTATTAAAAACACATGTTTCCACTTTCGTTTCATTTCATCTTATAAAGTGTTCAGTTTCACTAGTTTTTTGTTGGATAGGCAGTCGAGGCGCAGTGGGACAGTATATGAATGTAAACGCACCAGTCGACAAAGCCCGGCGTTGAGATCCGCTCAACTCGCCATGTCTCGAATATTGAAAGGAAGAGAAAGGAAGGAGGAAAGGAGAACAAAGTGTCTTAACACTAGGTTTCCTCTACCTACACTGCTTTATACAGGATCTAGAGTGAAGCATTTTTTAAAAGCTATATAGCCTATCTTGGAATATTGTTTAGTTATATTTTGAATGTAGCCAGTGTTATAATTGTTTATCTTTATTTCTTTTGCACTCCGTTCGTGTCTCGTGGTGGAGAAAGAAAGCCCACATACAGAACAAATTTCAAGTCATTGCATGTTGAGTGGCGGAGACATTAAATGTTAATTTTTTATATATAATAATAGATAGTAACGCTTCTGTGGCGCAGAGGCTATCTTTCTGGCTAAATGTAGTAATTCTCTTTTCTTTCGTTTAAGTTATTTTTACTTACTTTCGAGGAAAAACGCAGCATTAAATTTGATCACCCAACACACTATATTTAGTGCTAGTCAAATGGAAATAATCAGTCTAACTAAAAGTTATGTCTAATCAAAATCAATTCAATAAAAATGGGTACTTTTATCTATTAAAACCAAGGCCAATTGTGGATCAGGGGCACAAGCGAGCGACTGTAAGCTCGAGGTTGTGGGTTCAATACGCACTAGAGGAAGTGAAATATTTATTTATGCTTATATTTCCACTTCTTCGCTCTGGTGTCGAGGCAAAGCGCGGCATTGAGTTCCGCCACTCAACATGCAATGCCTCCAGAATTTGGCAGAAAGTGGGGAACAGAGCGTCTTAACGCTAGGTTCCCTCTGCCTACCCTGCTGTGTGCGGGATACAGCGTGAAGCTGATTTAATTTATAATATTTTTTTAGTTTTCTCCTTTTGTGTAATATTGTCACTTTTTTACCGTACATTCTCCGTCGTATATTTTCCATTCAACATGACATTGCCGAAGTGATTAGTGCTGGACTGGCACGCTCGGAATGCCATAAATAAAGAACAAGAACAACAATCATGTAGTTCAAGCGGGCGAAGCCGCTGGCAGGCCGCTAGTGTTCTATAATATACAAAACTCTTGCGTTGCTAATTGACTGACCGACAACGCACAGAACACAGTACTCTTAATTCCGCTCTGAGGTAGTAGGAGGGAGATTTCGAAGTTCCTACAGGAACTTTACTTGTTGGAGCCCACGCAAAGCCGCGGGCGACGACGAGTATAAGCCCTCGGTAATGGAAACACGATTCAAAATAAAAAGCTCAATTATAAGTAATTTTAAAGTTAATTGTTACTTTATAACTTACTTTTTTTCTTCCAGGAGTAAATCCACAAAAAGCACACACTATGCACAGACAGTCACAATGTTATCAACACAAAACACAAAAATACAATAAAAGAAGTCTTATATAGTTAATTTATTTAATAAAAATATTTATTTTATTTATTTTTTCTATTTATATTACGTGTTAACGTGACCGTGATAGAAGCTAACACGTGTGCAACGCGCGTCGCGTAGCTAACGAATGAGCAAGCTTGTGCGTGAAACACTGTAAAAGCTTCCGGTGGTCTTTATGCGAAAGGGCTGCAAAATGGAAATTTATATTCTTTTTCTTTTATATTTTTGTAACTTTTAATGTGCCTTTACGAGGTTATTAAGTAACTTTTATGTTCATGTATTTTGTAAATATTATTATTTATGAAATGTATTATCCCTATACTCGTAAGTACCTTAACCGTGGAAGCGTCCCATGGTGGTAACTGCAGTTCGAGACAATAAATTATTTTTATTTGTTCGGTCTGGTTGACCTACTTACGCGACGTTTGTGCGGCGTTGAGTTCGACCGCCCATCACGAAATTTCTTGAAAATTGAGTGAAAAGCGGGGAATGAAGTGACTTAACACCAAGTTCTTTCTGCCTACGCTGCGTATCCTGTATTGGTTGGTCAAGCGTGAAAATAAGATAAGCTTTTATATTATATATTTTGATAAGCGTCCCACATACATCTCGATACCTATTTTTTAATTTTTATAAATGTTGTTTCAATAGTTATGCTTGTTATATAAAACCATCCGAAGCAGGTGTCCCACTCGCCACACTGTCTACTTGCGGTTTGATTCCTACGTTAAGTAATCTGTTAGTGGTCGTTTGGTGTACATTTATACTAAAATTATTAATGTTATATCAATAATATTCACAAAATAGCTGCGGCGAAAGCCAATTTCTTGGTAATTTTAAGGTATTTTTCACCGTATTGATAGAGGTATGTAGAATTTTGGGATATATTTTACAATTCTTTTTTATGTTTTTATTATTGACATCTCGAATTATTTATTTCCTAATAACTAGCAGTCCGCCAGCGTCTTCGCCCGCTTGAAATACATGATTATTCATTTAATAAACAGAATTGACCGACGGTCATATGTGTTGATGTAAATTAATAATTTCATTTACTCGTTCACAAATACCCTTAAATATTAAATTATTGATTTGGGTAAGGATTTGAAGATTAGCGTGATCGTACATATATACTTATAAATAGACAGACAAGAAATAAAAAAATTGCTTTAAATGTACAGACAAAATATTTTTACTGTTTTATTATATACTCGTATATAAATATAATTTACACATACGATTTATTTCTTTATTTTTAATTATTGGGTTCCGCTACTCACAGGACACATCTCGACAACTGGGCGGAAAACAGAGAATATACTCTCCTGACACTAAATTCTCTTTGTCTACCCTGTGTTTTTGTCTATCACGTCACGTCGACCTGAAAAAGCTACAAGTAGGTCATTCATCAGTTCCGTGGTGCGTGGAAGGAAGTTCCTACGAAACCGTACTGGAGTATCCAGGTGATATTGACGGTACTTGAGTTTGTGACGTACTGTGCGATTGGAGAATCGGCGGCAAGCAACAGGTCAAACAGTTCCCCCGTCAAACACTCTCCATGAAAAATGCGGTAGAGAACGAGCAGCGTGGAGACGTCTCTACGCAAAGCCAATATGTCAGGCCTATCTCCGCTATTTATGGACTACAACGCTAAATTGAAAAAATAAAAAATGACTCGATTTGTAGTCCACGTTATGTCAATACAGTTGAGAAGTTTGGGAACCGGAAGCATAGAGAGAGGCAGAATGCTTTACATTACGGACAAATCAGAGAATTGTGTAAAAAAATAAACATTCATTATGTAAGTATTAAAGATTGATATATGATTAATGTTAGCTTCAAATATCTCTCACTTACAGAAGTGTAGGCAGAGGGTAGTAGATCGGCCCGCATCGCCAAATTTTTTAAAACCTGAGTTGAGTTTTGAGTTTGAGTGATAGAGAAACTATAACTCAATATAACGCTTAGTCTTATAGCCGCGGCGAAGAAATGAAAATAATTCTTACCTCCAATTGGGAAACGAACGCACAACCGTCGTTACAGTCACCCATAGTGCCACTACTCCACGACGGCCTCATAGATTAAATTATAAATTACTTGTATTCTCAAATCATAACACTATTTCTTATTTAAGTAAATGCACAATTAAAAATTCTATGAATTATCGCCCGACGGCTCATTTAGATAAGGAAGCCTATCAATATATATATTAAATTTATAAAAGTAGTGTAATCGGTGAAACTTTATCACATTACTAAGAAACGCCACAAAACTAGAGCATTAAATTGTCATTTTTATAATTTTAATGGACGCACTACCTACTAATTATAAAACGCTGGTCAAATGTGAGTCGGATTAGCCCATCTAGTGTTCCGTACCAATTTCAGGACGAGAAGTACAACTTACAAAAGTTAACAAACTCAAAAAATAAATTTGCAGGCGTATGTACTCGTATCTACTAATTGTGTGGAATGAACCACAATCGTAAGCTTGTAATATTTTTAATCTGTAATATAAATGGGAAGTACCCTAAAGGTTTTGAATATGCAGCTAATTTCATACAAAACGTTTCCTTTAGATTTTTTCTTTATTGCTTTGGAGATACCATAAGGTCCCGTAGGCCTGAGTATTTGATATTAATTTCAATTTCATACCTTCAAGCGATTTCGAGATAATTGGCTTTGAGATATGGATAGACAGATAACGACGTGACCTAAAGTGGGTTCTTTATTTTCAATTTGAAGTACGGAACCCTTAAAATGGATATTTTAGGGTTCCTATTTTTCGTTACGGTATTTCGAGATCGTCCGCAAACGCCAAGATGACTCTGGGTACTTATTATTGAACTTAAACGGATACTCTTATTTTTCCACCTCGGTTCGCCTTCGAAACCACATTATATACTCCTGAAGACACTTAAAGACTCTTGAGGGTAGGTACGAAGAAGTTGACAATAGTGGACTAGACGAAAGATGCATGCAGTTTTGTGCCCATTCTCTCTGGCTAACGTAGTTAGGGATACTGTGTGAAGCTAAAAAAAATTGTTTTTCCATGAGAATATAAATAACTTAAATCTTATTTGGAATAAACAGCAACTCTGAAGTACATCTATATTTACATAATTTGCCATCAATATTATTACAAAGTAAAAAGGTTTTTATTGCTTCAGCCGGCGAGCAGCGAGCAGCGAGCAGCAGCAGCAACCTCAGCTTGAGGTCAGTGACGCGATACGATCGTACAGATAACTTTAATTAATATAAATTATATTACAAATTACATCGTTTCCTACATCCGCTGTGGAAGCGACTAAACTGTTGGTGGAACAAAGGATTTTAGAGTAATTATTAAATAGTAAAAAATTGTTTAAATATTTGTTTTTATTATATTATTATGGTTTTTTTTGTTGTATGAGATTACAATTATATATATACGAGTACGATATATGGTATTTTGCTCCACGTTGTACCCCACTATGCACCACATAATATTATAGCAGGTAGGCAAAGGAAACTTAGTGTTAAAACATATTTGGGGTTTCAACGCCGAGCTTTGTCGAGTCACGAGAAAGGAAATTTCAATCAAATCACCAAATTTCAATTTCACCAATAAGTTCTCTTCCCCGTACGAGAGCAGGATCCAAAACCGTCGCGTTCATAGCTAACTCCGATTCCCACTCCGTCATAAAAATTGTTTAATATATTTTTAAATTTTAACTGAAATTTACATTTTTCCAATTGAAAGTGACATTTAAATTAACATTTTTCGTAGAAGAAGAGTACAAGCGTGTGACTGTAAAAGCAACAGGTCCTGAGTTCAATTCAACACGCAATGCTTCAAATATTCAACTGAGAGAAGGGAACGGAACAGAGTGTCTTAACTTTAGGTGCTCTGTGCCACGTGGATATCAAAATCTAGATAATAATTATATCTAAAATAAAATTATAAGCTCAAGTCACTTAAGCAGACGCGCGTTTACGTAACGAGTGGGTGCAATTACAAAATAACGACATGTCTATAAAAATGCTTTAAACGATTTCATTTCCGGATCCACATTACATTCCAAATCAATCAATAATTCAAGAAATCTTTAACGAGATGAGTCGAGCGTGAAGTGATAAATGTATGAACGTTTTCGCTTTATGAACTGAAATTGTTCTAGCTGAATAGTTATGCTTTAAGATGAAGTATACTAATATTATCCATTCCCATTAAGACACTTGGTTCTTCACTTTCTGCCGAGGTCTGGAGGCATTATGTGTTGAGTGGTGAAACTCAACACCGCTCTCTTACCAGTACGAGCAAATGAATGAATTATTTCATTTCCTCGGGCGACAGTCGAAGCCACAACCTGTCACGTTTAAAGTCGCACACCTGTGGCCCTGCCTTATATGACCACGGATTTGATCACATACAGAATTAATTCAATATTTGCTTTATATAATACAGTTCGCGCGAGCCGTGCAGCGTGCACGTTACCGGCTGTTGGCCGCTGTTATCTCAACATCTAGAGATCGTGTATCTCATTGAAATGATATCGTATTGACGTTCTGATATGTATTCGAATAGAAGTTATTAATGGATATGTTGTACCATTTCTAATGAAGGAGCCAGCGTGGTCAAATGCAAGCAACTCTGGTCGCCGGTACAGGGGGTTGCGTCGAAATGGGCTTTCCAACAAAAAGAAACTTTTCATTCTGAACCATTAGTTTCTGGGACATAGCTCTGTGTACTGTGAATAATCACGAAATTGTTACTAATACTAAATCACGAAATATTTTGCTGTTTCTAATATCCCCTCAAATAATAAAGGGAGCAAAGCTTTGCAAAGCCCTATCTTTTGACACTTCGGCAAACAGGTCGGTTTTTCAGTACAAAAATCCCAACAAAAACATAAAGTGAAATAAAAGCCAAGTTAAATGTAATGTGTCGTTCTCCATTTTATCGATAATGGAATGTGTGCCGAGTTGTGGGTACACTGGGGATACAATTGGGGATAAAATTATAGCTCTAAGCCCACACTTAAAGAAATTAATAAAGTAGTTTAAACTGTAGTTTCATTTAAAGTGGTGATAACAAAAACACTCTGTATAACTTGCGAACAAGCAAAGCAAATAACTTTCCCATTTCAATTTGGCATCGGAAAAGGATTACCACTTTTCTGTGTTATGAGCACTCTAACATTGCGGAAGCGCTTTCTATTAGTATATATAGCTCTTCATTAAGCCTCAACGTTGCGACACTTTATTTATTTAGAATTATACGATCCTTTTTATTTGTCTCTGCTTACACAGCGAGGTAAGTAGAGGGCACACGCTTCAACACCGCCCAAATTTCGAGACATTGTTAAGTGGCGGTATATATATATATATATATATATATATATATATATATATATAATAATTAAGCCCTTTATTTCACAATCACATATTTACATATCAGTATGATATCATATGATGTTAGTCTTATATTAATGTTAGTATGTAATATTTTATGTTCTTAATGATAGTGTTAGTATTTTTAGTTATCTTATTATTAGATGTGAACCCCTGTTTGGGTGAAGGCCTCCTCCATCCTCTTCCATTCCTCTCTATTTTCTGCTGTAGATGTCCAATTTGTTCCCACAATCTCTGTAATGTCATCAGCCCACCGACTTGTTGGCCTGCCCACCTTTCTCTTTCCTAAAGGACCTTTCCATTGTGTAGCTTGTATGGTCCAGCGTCGGTCAGAGTATCGTAATATGGGATATGGGTAAGTATCGTGGCAATGGGCAGGTCACGCCCATTGCCACTTCAGCTTTAGAGCTTGAGATAACGCGTCCGTTAGTTTAGTTCTACTTTTAATAATTTCGTTTTTATTTTCTGTATTTTCCTTATTAGCATATTGAATATGCTTCTTTCCATAGCTTGTTGTGTAACCTGATTTTTTTGTTTCAGTTTGGCTAGCATACAGTAGGCAAGGTAGAAGACAAACGTCAAATACAGTTTTCTAAAGACTAATGGAATAATCTCCTTTCAAAATTTCTTTGAATGACCAAAACTTCTTCGAAGTTATGTTTATTCTCCTTTGTATTTCTTCATAATTATTTCCTTTTTTAAATGATACCTGTTTGCCCAAATATATGTAGTTGCCAACATATTCTATGTTGCAATCTTTACTCTTTACTAACTTCTTTATTATGTTGCTTATTTCTTTCTTTATATTTTAATTTTTCGTATTCACTAGTTCAGATCGTCTTTTAATTAATGCTACTCTTTTATCACAAAATACACGGTGTTGATTTTGTTTAACGAGTATTCTTGCATGAGAGGCTGAAAGTTATAGCTTCTTCTAATATGTCATAAGAGGATTAGACATTTGTGGTTTCCATTGGAATTTTAGTGATACGATGTTGAAGCGCGTTTAAGAAACAGTTTGTGTTTTCTTTTGATAAATGACCTGTTGGTAGATTCCTAAAGTTCTTTCTGCTCTTTTTCTGGCGACTTAAAACCAACGTTGCCCGGAGTAGCCTATGGTCCGTTGCGTATTTTATGTTATTGATGACTTCATAGTTGGAAATTAATTTTGGACAGTTCGTCATTATAAAATCAAATTAATATCTGGTATTGTGGTCTGGTGACATCCTTCCATCATCCACCTTCTACTTAGTCTTTTTTTGTAGAAGGTATTGATAATTGACAGCTTATTTTCGTAGGCATAACTTATTAATTGTTCTCCCCTTTCATTTCGTGAACTATATCCATAATTTCCCATCATAAGATTTTCTTCCTTTCTAGGTTGAGCAATTTTGCATTTATCCGATCCAATTATCCGATGATAAAGAACTGGTCCTCGGAGATTTTAACGGCCCCACATACTCAAATATTATCATTATATAATTACCTTATTTTTAATATTAATTATAATGTTCACCTTCACTTCCGATCCTGATATCTCAGTAGACACTACCACTCAAGACACTATAAACAAGGTTCCCAGATTCCGTACTCTGCTATATGCGTAAGACAGCGTGAAGAAAAAACTGAAATATACGATATTAATACACTTAAAGAGATTCATTTAAAACTAACAGATGGTCATTGAATTCTGGCTAATAACCAAATATTACGTAAGTACTCAATTCATACGTTCCCACACCGTGCTAGCGCTCGTCTCTCGTCTCTCGAGGGACGCCGTCACGACGCGACCTTTACTTTCTCCATCCACTTCACTATAATTATGTATTTTTTAAAGTGTTATAATAATTATTATTTGTTATTGTTTTGAGACCGTCGTGACGAAGCGGCAGCGTCTGTGAACGAGACTGTTGTAGGTTCGATTCTCGTTCGGGAATATGAATTATTTTCGTTTCGTCGCTCTGGTAACAAAATAAAACACGTCGTTTAGTTCCTCCATTGAACATTCTCCACAATATGTCGGTGTATTGAACGGATTGTGTTAACATTGGGTTTTTTTGCGTATGTCGAATCGAACCCACAACCGCGTTTACGATCGGACGCTAAGCCGCTGCGTCACGATGGCTTAGTTGATATTATAATTATAAAAGTTGGTAATGCTGACATTGATTCTGCAGAATCTACATAGATTAGATATGAATCTTAATAGGAATTTTTTGAAATTTGAGGAGATTAAATCACAATCTTTTTCTTTATGTTTAATATTTAGAGTCCGTTTCGAAAAAAAAATATAGACAAATTTAGATTAAAACTTTCTAATTTAAAGCAATTAATGTAACTAATATAATTTAGTAATATTACTTATACATTACAAATGGTAGGCAGAGGAGACTCAACGCCGCGCTTTGTCTTGTTACCGATAAAAGTCTCGCTTATTCATATGCACATTACATTGTATCCAGAGCTGTGAGCTGTGAGCGGTGGCTGGTGTTAGGTTATTACTTCATTTTTCTGCCCAATATAAAAGACATTGTAAGAAGTAACAAAAATAATATGGAATAATTAAACTCAAAATATTTATTTACGTTTGTATTTCCATTTCTACACTCTGCGTGCGGAACACAGCGTGAAGCTGATTTTATTTATTTATTAATTAAGCTTATAAGCTCTACATTTCCTAGTATTTAAAATGTTATAATTGGATATTGTTTTATTTTGTAAATAATAATTTTGAGATCACATTCAATATTAATTTCATTCTCGGCATGCCTACACTCGACTTTTTTCGGGCTATCTGCATATCCCGCCCTTAGGCCTTCAGAAAAAAGGATATACAGTTTTTCTACCACCTTCCGCCTCTACGTGCATTTATTGTGTTTTTTCGTGAGAATGGATGACTTTTCACGTCTGATGTGGATTGTGGTGTGTTGGGTGTATTATTCATAAACACAGTGTCTCCCAATACCTTACTTAGAATGGTTGTTGTATGAAAGTTGGTTGTTGTATGAAAGGCTGCTTATTTTTCGAGCATTGTTTTGTCTATTGTAGTGCTAAGTTCGTCTAACATAACATATATCTAAGCTTTTACTAATTATACCGGTCGTTCCTGTTTTAATTGGGATCACTGTGGTTTATGTGTTCCACAGGCATCGCATCTCTATTTTAGAAGGTGACATTTACTCTTTTGCTGTTATAGTCGGATGATACTGATACATTTATTAAATACTTTCTATTATTTGTTTTTTCAATATAAATTAAATCGTGCTATTGTGTGTTACTGTTACGTCAGTTTGAATTGGCATCTCCCACATGATTTTAGCGTCATTTTTTTCTTTTACCTGCGGTTCTATAAGGTTTTCCTTCCACCAAAGATTCGCCAACTCATAGTTAAGTTTTTTGCCAGACACCAATATAGATACTGAACTAAACTGTTATGTGTCTTGACATAATACGCTAATTAACCGCTAATTTCTTGCAACCTGACATGATATGTTGCGTCGTCTCGTCTTTGCTGGCGCATAGGCGACATTTGCCGTCCACTTCTAACTTAAGAATATCACTTCGATGTTGTCTCGTATAGCTTGGTATGGAATGGCGAAGACTAAAGATTGTAGAGGGTGATATTAGTTGTTTTTGTATGCATTTGAATAAGACTTCGTAATCTATATTGTCCTGATCTAAAACTGCTTAAGGAAACTGCCCATTTGCCTCTCCATTTATCCTTCTGCTTCTTAAGTATTGCTCGTTTAATTTCTTTATTTGTATATGTACTATTCTGTGGCAACCGTATTTCTACGAGGGGGGTCCAATAAGTAATTAGCCTACAAATGAAAAACGAAAATTTTGGTGAAATGGCGATTTCTTTCTCAACATAATCTCCTTTAAGGTTAATACACTTGACCCAGCGATGCTCCAACTTTTTAAGCCCGTCTGAAAAATAAGTTTTCTCGAGGTCTGAAAAATATGCCTCCGTGGCGGCGATGACTTCCTCATTCGACTCAAATTTCTGTCCTGTCACGTTATATCTATGGAAAAATACAAGTGTCAACGATACAAAGATACTTTAAAAAGTGTATGTAAATAATTTTCTCTATAAGACTTCTTTACGCAATCAACACATGTTTTTATTATTATGTTGTTGGATAACTTTGATTTGGCAAACGTTTGACAAACTTTCCAATCATAAATTAGTGATGTAACGATGAAGGTCATAAATTAGTGATGGAACGATGAAGGAAGGATGACCGCCGGTTGTTGATACACGACTTAAGTTAGGACACTCCTTTTCACACTTTCCACCAAACTTAATGCAAAAAAAAATTAAACATTGCAAAGTTGAAAATTTTAATTTTTTTAGGGCACTCCTTTTCACACTTTCCACCAAAATTAATGCAAAAAAAAAATAAAGGTGAAAAATTTTTTTTTGGATGTCGTCGCTGTGATAACGAGGCCACGAGCCTATGAAATGAGTGTAAGCCACTTATATCATCACAGCGACACCGTGATTAAAGCTTACATTACTCTCATAAAAGTGATAGTTTCTTATGTGTATATATATACATATTACATATAAAAAAGAATATAATTGTAAGGAAAAAAGAATCAAAACTGGCAATATTACCGAATATAGCTAAAAAGTCTTACAAGTTGTAAAGAAAATAACTAATTAAATATTAAAAGTTCTGAATGCCAATCAATTTGGTAGATTTTTTTAGAAACTGTAACTGGTCGAGCGACGAGACGCGGTGAAAGCAAAGCTCTCGTGGATATTTTTGCAATCACACGTGTGGGAAGGAAGCGGATTGATTTATGTATATATATATATATATATATATATATATTTATATTTAAATCAGTTCGTTTCTTTCGTAATTATGGGCTCTGTTTTATTTTTAATACCACATCGAAATTTCGTGAACGTCTTGAGTTCAAGTATTCCTTACTAGAATATGAACTCTGATACACTATAGTAATTATAGTTGCATGTAGCCAACTCTACCACGACAGTCGAACCTCACACTGGATACCACATAGGGTAAAGCAGGCAGTGAGAGCCGTCAAGACAGGGTGTGCTCTTTCCATCCGAAATCGAAACATGAGGTTTTATAGGCAACTTAACATTATAACTAATAATTTACAAGCTCCTCAAGTAGAGTCGCTAGTGGCTACTTGACCTACTGTCGATCGATAAAGAACCAAGCCTAAGGCGATAACTCACGTGTAAACGTGTCCCTCAAGAATTTCGAAAAGCCTTCTCCCTGTGCTCCCCTCTCTTCCTATCCTACTTGTCAAATTCCAGTAGCTTCGTCTGCACGTCGGCTGACAGTTGCTCAGTGACACAAGAAGATTCTTGCAAGTAAAGTAACACAACAGTTTTATAAAGGGTTTTCTATTAGGGACATAACAATTTTGTATCTTTACATGAACGCACCTTTAAGCTTTTTTAGTGAACTGTTAATGTAAAACGTTAGTTAAAATTAATATTTTTAAAATGGTAAAATTCACGAACCAGCAACGTTTACAACTGATTAAAAATTACTACCGAAATTCTGAGTCGGTGGTCGCAACTTTAAGAGCGCTTACTTCTTTTGCGATTTCTTTTTATGGGACCACATCAAGTTATTGGTCTATGCCAACAAGCCAACAACTTTAAACGAACTCGCTGCTCGTATATGTGTCGCGATGGTCGTGGGGTCGTTATCTATCTGGGGGAATACATTGTTTTAATGTCACCGCTCTGGTAGACAAATTGCAGCGTTACGTTTTGCCTCTCTAATAGTAACACGTAATATATCGAACATTAGAAGGTGCGTGGAGAATGGAGTGTCTTAACACAGGGTTCATTCTGCCTTCCTAGATTTATGAGGAATATGCAAATAGTCAGACAGCAGGTAGACGGACAGAAGCTAAAGTGTATTAAAATATATAATATGTTTCTTTATCATCTATCTTAGATACTAAATTAAAATTTCACAATAGGTATGTACATCCAATATTCTTATGTAACGTCTCTTAGAAACATTTAAAAAAAATTAAACATTAAAAGAAAAGATTAAAAATATTCAAAAACTAATGAACTAAACAAGTAGTTCAGTGACAAGGTATTCGAATAAAGTTTAAATAATTTATCTATAAATGAAAGTTTTTCGTAATGGAGCCGGTTTGAGGGAACCACGTGTGTTCATCAAAATGCTATGTTGCCCTATGTACAACATATTAAATATATTTTTCTTATTAAGTTTCTTTTAGGGACTTCTTTCCTTTCTGAAGCCATTGAATACATTCAATTCATTATGCTCATTTTGCCGTTCTGTCAGATACAAGACGACATTGAGTTCCGCTCCTGAATACAATGTCTCCAAAGTTGGAACGGAGTATCTTAACATTAGTTTTTCTTAGCCTATGCTGCTATGTGCGGGATACTGTGTGAAACTGGTTTGATATCATGTACAGTACAAATTTAGATAGAAACAGACATATTTTCTGTTATATCTTCATCGTACTTTGCAAGCATCTAGAATCCCGCCCCCGCGTGAATGGACACTGGGCTCCCACAACGCACACACAACACAGCAGCACTGCTTGCTGCTCGTACTTTGTTCGCTCGATAGCTCGTTGGTGCAGAATATTCATAAATTAATGATGTTGTCCCATATCTAAATATATATTATTAATTTAAATATACACAATAGTTGCATTTCAACCTAATCTGCATTTTTAAAACAACATTACCATATTCCACGCGTTCTCCATATAAACTATAACTGTGCCAATTTTTTTGTTTCTTAGTTAATCACACACACATAATTTTTTTTAAATAAAACGCAATTTGTAAAGAATAACACAAGTACGCACACATGCACATAAATAATATTAATTTAATATTAAAGGAAATTAAACTTGTTTTCCTACATTTTATTTTTACATTGTTTTTTTTATTTACTAAGCTTCCAAAGTGAAATAAAATAAAATATATATATATACTTTACTTGATATGCCTTTATTTCAATATGAGAACATTTCTACAGTTCAAGAAAATCTAATACAAATATAAGCATTTTAAAAGGATATGAATTTACATACTTTATGTTACACTCTCCATTCACCAACTCTTTACTCTCTCTTATCGTAACAATAATACAATTAATAACAATTTAATTACCACATTTTAAGAATAAGCAAGAAGATTTTGGTTTTCAAGCCAAGTTTAGTCAAAATATAAATTATGTGCCTATTTGCCTTTAAGCTTCACTCTGTACAGCGAACACCGCCCAATTTTCGAAACATTGCGAGTGAATTGGAGGAACTCAACGCCTCGCTTTGTCTTCTTACTAGAACCACAAAATCAACCCATTTTCTGTCACCCGTAATAAACTGTTTAAGAAACAGTTCAGAATTATTACGTTTCCATAAAGAATCATGAGATCATGTGGACCCAAATGTCAAGTTTTTTCTTGTACCCGGACTTTAGTAAATGACATAAAACTATTTTATGATCAACATCCAGTTTTTCAGCAATGCTAATAATATGTCTCTTCTTATATGTCTTAATCTTGCTCCACTCACACAGCAAACCTCATCTTTCGCACTAAAATTTCTAGACTTGAAACTCTTGAACCACATTTGTTTAATTATTGACACCGAATTAGTTCCGGAAACCAACTTTTGTTGTAATAAAATTTTAAAATGTACCGAATTTCTTCGTCACTTACGTTCATTTTGCTTGCTTGAAAAACAATATAAAAATGGCGGTAACTAGGTTTTTATTTATTACGTCTGCAGAATGTCATATTTAATGGTATTACGCCATTAGTGGTATTATTTGTGTTACGCCAAGTTTTCGCCCCCAAAATGTTAAAAATCTTTTATGGGTCTGAGTATACGTGTATTTAATAAAATTCCACAGTGTATTCTAAATTTGCCACTACCAACATTTAAAGTATCTGTAAAAAATTCTAACAAGTAAAGCCTATTACACTGTTCAAGAATATTTAGAGGATAAATATGTATGGAATTAATGTCTATTGAATGTCATGCAGGATAGTTATTCTGTTAAATGCTAGCTAATGTAATAACGATTGATTGATTTTGAAAAGACCAAATGTTGAGTTTCTTGCCGGCTCTTCTCAGCAGAACTGCCTTCCGAACCGGTGGTAGCTTTTTGTTTATATGTTCATTCGACGATTTAAAAGTGCTTATAAATCAGCCACTTACATTCAGTACAGCCAAAGAGATTGGTTTACTAATAATACATTCAAAATACTACAATACTTTTGCCCCGACCTTCATTAAGATACAATATTCATATCTCTCTTTGTTAACTTCCCTTAAGATTCAAACATGTTTGTAATTTAAATTGTGACTTTAACCATGTTAATTATATTTTTTAAACAAAAATAAGTAACTGCGCTGACATTAATCCATAACTGCTATAGTGAGCTGCCTCGATCTATTGGTCTCGAAGCGGTCCATGGTCTTGATGTCCATGATGGTCACTATGGAGATAGCGAGCACTAGCAGCATCACTGATGTTACCATTATTCCGGACCTAAAGTGGAAACATATTGGTATTTACTAATGTATACTAATGTCATGAAGCTGATTTTTTTTTACTAAATGTGTTAATTTCGGCAACTTTAAAAATCTAAGCGCTAAGATCAAGCAAACAAAATTCATATCACTTTGCAGTTAAACAAAGGAAATAGACTCTGTCTTAAGCTTTCAGGCCAATTTTATGAGATAAAGCGTTAATTAAGTATATTCAGTAGAGATGGAAGACACGAGATGGGTGTGAAAAGGCGTATTGCTGCTGGTAACAGGGCTAACAGACCTGCATTGATGAGACAGCGAAATGTCAGCACAGCTGCGCGTTTGGCCGTTAATGTAAATATGGTGAAATTCAGTGACACATTTAGTCTACCAGACTGGTTGATATAAGAAAAAAATATAAAGAACAAAATAAAAAAAATAGTAATAATAAGTAGTGTTGGTGATTTATTTCTCTAGACGAAAGAATTGAAAAGACCTTCAAATAGGAGAGGAAGAGAGAGAGGATTTTTTGTCATAACAGCGAGGAGGAGGAGTGAAAGATACTTTATATATATAGTTTTCGTACTGACTTGCGAGTACTTTTAAAAAATAAACAAAATCAGCTTCACGCGGTATCCCACACACAGCAGGGTAGGCAGAAGGAACCTACTGTTAAGACACCCCGTTCGCCATTTTGGCATTGCGTGTGGCAGAATTCAACACCGCGCTTTGCCTCGAAAAAAGAGCGAAAAAATGGAAATATAAATATGTCACTTCCTCAAGTGGGGATCGAACGTGGGAACCATCGCGTTACAGTCACACCCTTGTGCCGCTGCGCCACTACGTCCTGTTACTTTTATTACTTTTATTATATTTAATTGATACTTTTCAATATTTGGAGGCGTCCTCTTACATATGTTAATTAACTAATAAGCTTTGATGTATCAGATTCCATTCATGCATTTATAAAAGAAAATCTCGTTTCGACAAGAATTTTTCCAAAGCAATTTTGTATTGGCCCTTCCAAAAGTTCAAGCCCATAAATTTTGGTAAAGTGAAAGTATCGTTAGCTATGGATATTCCCTTTAATGGTATACAGATAACAAGCAGACGGATGCCTGAATATTAAACGTAAACAAAATATATAGGTTTCTTAAAACGATTGACAATGTTACCAAATTACGTTACTTATTCATTTACGTGAATGAAATGAAATTTTTATATTGAGGAAATTTTTTTTCGACGGTCGTGATGCAGTGGAACATCGTGTATATAATTTACATTACTTTCATCATAGAAAATATGGCATTCAATAACACAATTAAACACACAATATCTCATAATTTGGGCGTAAAGTGAGGAATGACTTATTTCGACAGCCCAGAGAGTCACAAAGATCTTCATCTTACCAAATCGGTATCGAAGTGAAGGAGATGCAGTCAAAAGCATCTGCAAATTCTTCTGTGCTTTCCATGAAGGCTTGCATCTGTAATAAGGTTACCATAATAATTATGTTGTACAAAATTTTGTAGAAATTTGTAAGATAGGAAAAACAGTATGGCCTTCGTGGCGACACAGTGCCCGACTGTAGACATGACAAGTTCGTTTCCACTCGCACTGGTAACAAGACAAAGCTCAGCGACGAGTTTTGCGAGTAAACAGGCAATGTCTCAAAAATTAAGCGAAAAATGTATGGATGTATGTTAACACTAGCAAGAAGTGAGATTTTAGATTTATTTATTTATTAAGGTTTGCTAGTGGCTTTTACAATGTAAAAGTTTTTAGTATTACGCGAAAGTCTTGCACTTATGCAAAGCCGATTGAAAGCAAACACTACATGCACATTCTGTGTTCGGCTTCACAACAATTGTAATTAAATACTCATTTTAAATTACTTAATACAAGGAATATAGAAGTTGAATATTTACATTTAAAATACAAACAATAAAACAAAACTATCAAAAGAAAACAACGGAACAAAAATTATAGAGTTATAATACAAAAATTAAGACTTGGCAAAATGATTGTCGACCATTTAGATGGCTAAGAACTGAAGATTTAAAAGTAGTAACTGAATCTATATTTATGTCAACCGATTCACAAATTTTGTTATATAGTTTACATAATCGGGGGATCGCTGTATTTGCACCAAAACAGTCTTTTTATTTAGTGGTACTAATATAGACAAATGTTGCTTCCATATATGCTACCTCAATAAAGTCCATTGATTTCAATTCTTCACAGGCTGCTCTCAACTAAGAATCCATATATAATAACAGTGTGCGTCGTGCTTAGCTGTACCCTTGTTTCTAATATATAAAAATCTATTGGTAAAGGTTATTCCCCAAGAGCATAGAAACAGGCTAAAGTTGTGCCAATGTATAAAAGTGATGGTGAGCACCAAATTCAAAACTACCGACCAATATGGATTCTAAGTATTTTTGCTAAAATCTTTGAAGTGTTAACCTACACATCTATACAGTTGCATTTCCGATTTTCAACCTTTTATTACCGATTTTCAACATGGTTTTTGGAACGGCAGATCAACGAACTCTAATTTGGTTTCATTTACAAATGCTATAAGCGAAGCTATTGATGATAATATCCGGGTTCCGCATCACATATTGATTAAAAAACTATTAGTTTTCTGGTCCTTTATTGGGATAGCTCAAGTCATATCTACATAATCGATCATGTTATGTTGTCTTGGAAGGATTCCAATCGGAAAAGCAGAAAATCGCATCTTTCGTCCCACAAGGTTCAGATCTGGTCCATTATTTTTTAACATTTTTATAGATGATGTTACTTTTTGTTTTAAATACTCCACACCATATTTGTATGCAGATGACTTAAAGTTTATGCGTATAATATTATCTCCAGATGACTCTCGCTACCTACAGGAAGACCTTGATAATGTTGTACGTTGTACGGTGTAGAGCTAACGGTATGGAACTAAACTTTAATAAATGTCATCATATTAAATTTACTAGGAAACTTAATATTATTGCAACA
>DWGR01000107.1:0-33902 GCA_018247715.1 Heliconius burneyi
TTACAACCAACTTGCATCTCTTGTACTTATAAATACATATTTAGTGGAACAATATCCGACGAAGTGATAATACAAATGTTACTACTAGTGTACTAGTGATAATTTTTTTTATTGATTTAAATAATAAACTTTATTTCAGGTATTCTGGCTCTACTTGAATAAATTCACATAAATGCAAAGCTCAACTTAAGCCACATGAATTGTATATACATTTATAACATAGTTGAGAAATATATCGAGCATCGTGCGTCGAGCTACTGTCACTATCAGAAAGGCAGTTCCGATTATTAAATTTATATAATCGTAATCGTATATTAAATGTTAAAATGTATTTTTGTATGACTGATTTAAAAAAAAGTCTGGGCTGGGCTTCTTTGGCCGGTTCATCTCAAGTCTGAGGCATTAGCTTCGGTGAACTGGTGATAAATTATTTGACGTTCCAAAAATGAAGCATGTAACTTCTTATTTTTAATAACATTATTTCACTTCGACTTAAGAATAATAGTGGCCCAAGGGTACTGCTTTACAGCACATATCATTACCCACTACCGATATGTACTCGTTCCTCTAGTTGTTTTTAATTTACGCATGATTAAAAATATAATAAGGTAATTCAGGTTTAGTCTGTATAATAGTTTTGCAAAGTGAAAAACCGTGTATTCCCGGCTTAGAATAGGATCACCCTGGTACTGGTGGTATCGTAAGAGGCGATTAAAGTGCGAGTGGGAGTGTCACATCGCAACCAATGGCGACACGCATGGGCAGACACGACCGGATCATTACCACCATCATTACGTAGTGTCATCAGTATAAAGTAGTGGCTTTATGCCACTGCATTTCGCATTAGGTAATGCCGGGCTCCGGCGCCCAACCACCTCAAAAGCTGGCAACGCACCAGTAGCTTCTCTGGTGTTACGCGGTGTCGTGGGCGGCGGTGATCACTTACTATCAGGTGACCCGTTTTTTTCCATAAAAAAAAGCATAAGCCCCATCACTTATTTTTGTATGAATAATTTATAAAAAAAACAAAAATAGAGCTATTCTTAAAAATACTTTATATATATATAGTTATGTGTATCATACATATACCGTCGGCTGTCTTCAGGATCCCATTGTCACGGGGACTCTATAAATTCTTTTATCTATTATACGAGTATGTCGGGTTCGCTTATCCGAACGACACAGCTTAAGTTATGCACGAACATTTCCGTTACCGCTTCCATTAAAGATACTTCTTGAAATATATTGTCCAGTACATTGTACTTTTTAGATTTTTGAGATATTATATTTTTATATATTATAATTTAGATTTTTTAGATAGATATATTTTTTTAAGAACCTTTATCATAAAAATTTGATTATATTTTTCGAGCAAACTCGTAAAAAAGCACATGTATTTTAAAAGAAAAAGAGTAGATATAATTAAGATTAACTCAATATAAACCTAAATATTTTATTTTATCCTACATATGGGAATAACTTATATTCGTAGAAATTTCCTTCCACGCGCCACGGAACTGTGGAATGGCCTACCCGCGGCAGTGTTTCCAGGTCGATATGATATGAGTACCTTCAAAAAGCGCGTCTACCTCCACCTTAAAGGCTGGCAACGCACCTGTAACTCCTCTGGTGTTGCACAGGGTCGTGGGCGGCAGGGATCACTTACCCTCAGGTGACCCGAACGCTCGTTTGCCTTGTCCTTTTACGATAAAAAAAAAACATTAATTATCTATTATGAAGGCAGTTAAAAATAAAGACATGGAGTGAACAGGATTAGTTAGATGTTTAATATTATTTTTTCTAGTCTAGCTTCTTTGAGGGTTAATAATGTTGTAATAGGTATTGTAATAATAAGATACATATTTCTCAAACAGAAAAAATGTAAGCATATTACTATTATAAGAAGGCTATAAAAAGCTTTATGCTATATCCCAACACATAGCAAAGTAAACATGGAGAACTTGAGAACTTAGTTTTAAGACACTGTTCTTTAATGAGAATCACTTCGGTCCCTCTCATTTCGGTCGGCATGTATGAAGAGGTTGATGACCGTGGACGAGGCAAAAATGGTATGTAGAGACCGTAGAGCATGGCGCTAAATTCTCTCTGACTACGGCAAGGGATAAAGCGTAAAGCTAAGTTAAGTTATTTCAGTCCCCCCACTTGCCTCCGAATTCGGAAGGCATTTCGTGTTAATTGGCGGAACACAACGCTTTGTGGGCTTTTAATGGTTATAATCCAATATATCCTACCTTTCTTATGCCTTCTCTACAAATCTTAAAGTCTATTTGTTTAGGTACGTCTATCGATCAATCAGTTCGTAAAGCTAGGGAGACATACCATCTGTCAACCTCCACTCGCTTTACATATAATAGAAAAATAAAACTTTTAAAGCTGTAACGCGACGGTTGTGAGTTCAATTCCCACTCGGGGAAGTGAAATGTTTATTTACGTTTATATTTCTATTTCTTGGCTCTGTAGGGGCAAAGCGCGGCGATGAGTTCTGCCACCCAACACGCAATGCCCCTAGAATTTGGCAGAAAGTGGGTAACAGAGTGTCTAGTTTCCCTCTGTCTACCCTGCTATGTACGGGATACAGCGTGAAGCTGATTTAAAACTATACAAAATATATTAAAGTTTTGTTTAAATGTAATAACAATAAACATGGCGTATCATATCCGCTATATAACCGCTTATCTCCACTCAGATATTTGTATCGCACTTTACTGTACAGAACAATGAATTAAATATTGATCAAAGGGTTATATTATCATTATTATAAATATATGTAAAAATATTGAGGTTGAGGCCGTCGTGGCGCAGCGGCACAAGGGTGTGACTGTAATACGAATTGTGTCTTAACAATAGACTCCCTCTGCCTACCTTGCTACATGCGGGATATAGCGTGAAGCTGAAAAAAAATATCCATATACATAGTATGTTATTATATGTATATTTTAATTCTGTAAGTTTTATAAATATTAACTAGCGTCACAATTTAACGCTTCCATATAAGTTACATATTATACAAGTGACTCATTCGGCTTCATTCGCTTATATTTATTGTTAGGGTTTCATTCAAATCCGCTTAATAGTTTTTGTATGAAAGTTGAACAAACATACATCTTGACAAACTTACATATTTACTATATTTTTTATATAAACTAGTACAGTAATATATATGAACAGCCTGTAACATACCTAACTGTCTGCGATTTCTGTTAAACGTCCCTTTAGCGAATTTCAGCTAATTGCTAGAATCAAGAAATGCAAATGTGATAGAATCACAGCATGAATACCTGTCACCGGACCTTTCTCACCTCAAAATTAATTAACTAGATGTTGATAAAGTTATTTATTAAAATACTGAGATGAGGCCGTCGTGGCGCAGAGGTAGAAGTGTCTGACTGTAACGTGACGACTCTGAGTTCAATCGCCACTTTGGGGAATTATTTTTTATTTATTAACATTTTCACTATCTTCGCTCTGGTAACAAGCCAAGAAACATAGCGTTGAGTCCGGTCATTCAACACGCAATACGAGGAAAATTCTGTAGAAAGTGGGGAATGGTGTGATTTAACTCTAGTATGCCTTTTCTTATCTTGCTACATGCGGGATATAGCGTGAAGCTGAGAAAAAAACTAAAATACTGAACACGGCCAAAATTATTTAAAGCATACCATACGCACATGAGCGTCACATAGGATTGTAGATAAACAAAATAATAAACGTGTTATTTTCTTCTTCTTATATACTAAAAAAAGCTTTTAATTACGGCTTCGCCTGCATGGTGAAAGAAAATTAATTACTCATTAGACATATTCTAAGTACGGGGGGTAGCTTTGACCGAGGGTATAGTGGGATAAATTGAAAAAAGTGGTGTGGCCTTTCTCTTAAAAGGAGTACCATACAGAAAGATATTTTTTCAGTTGAAAGCAATAGTTCCAGACATTGGTACCTTCGAAAATTCTTGAATGATTTATTATAAACGTATATGAGAACGTCAATTGTATAAAAAATGAAGTCCCAAGCTGTTACTCTATCTACGAGTACATATTAGTCCGTGTTGTTTCTACATACATCTGCACTCCACCTGTAAGGCTTTATCATGTTCAAACATTTTCTAATCCTGTTAAATTATAATAGTTATAATAATAATAATCAGCCTTTACTTTTAGGATTTTAAAACACAGTTGAGGCCGTCATGGTGCAGCGGCACAAGTATGTGACTTCGTGCGCTGCAAAATCGACTGGTTGTGGGTTCGATCCCTACTGGAAGAAGTGAAATATTTATATTTCCATTTTCTTTGCTCTGGTGTCGAAGCAAAGCGTGGCGTGCCTCCAGACTTCGGCAGAAAGTAGGGAACGGAGTGTCTTAACACTAGGTTCCCTCTATCTACCCTGCTATGTACAGGATACAACGTGAAGCTAAAAAACAGTTGTAATAATATAATTAGGATATATGAATTTTGATAGAAATCTCATAATATTTTCAAAAGTTTTCGACATCGACATCTGTTTGCCCTACATCAGCGAGGCCTCCAATTTCTTCCTAGCACCACTGTCCTTTGGTATTCTTGTCTGGTCTTATATATTACCTATATTATAATAGTTAATTGTTGCGAAAATATTAAACATTCTGTTATTATTCCGTTTCAAAAACGTTAACGCATCGTAAAAGTTAGAAAGCTTTTGATTATATGAGTGAATTGCGAGCCTTAGTCACATTCAGCTGTTTAAATTATAGGTAGATTTATTGATATTTATGACGCATGGCACAAGCGTTTTACTGTCGACACGACAGTTGTGGGTTCGATTCCCACTCGGTGGAGTGAAATATTTAATTTATTTTCTGTTAACAAAGCGAAGCGCGCTGTTGATTTCCGCCACTCAATTGCAATCCCTCGGAAAGAGGAAAACGGAGTGACTTAACGCTAGATTGTCTCAGCCTATATTGAAAAAAAAGCTTCTATTCTAGATATTTTTGATCTGGCTGGAAGCTACTTAAAAGCAGAAAGCCGAAAAGCGTAAAAATGGACCAATTTCCTAGAGAATACGCTTTTGATTTTGGTAGTACTGTATATTAATAAACACTTTTACTTTAGTTGACTTAGGATTGAATCTCACGTAAGGAACTAATCATTGCATTCGAAAGATAAGTGATAATACCTCTGGTATTGTGTCCCACCATAATATAATAATATAACCATATATTGAGTTCTGCCACTCAACACGCAATGCCTCCAGACTTCGGCAGAAAGTGGGGAACGGAGTGTCTTAACACTAGGTTCCCTCTGCCAACCCTGCTGTGTGCGGGGTACAGCGTGAAGCTGATTTTTTTTATATACATATATTTACATACAAAAAAAACCTTTTTTACTTTAAAAAAGTGTATATTTAAATTATAAAAAGCTTCAATTTCGCAATAACAAATTACGCTTAAAGTTACATACTTCGTGATCAACAACAACTCATTTCACCGTACTCAATACAGCAACACCTGACATATGTATTATTGTGACCGCACAAAGAATCACCTGGTAATGGCTCCGTGCTTGTTAAATTGCATGGGAACCAGCTTATAATAGCCGTGTATTTATGCTTTTTACATTGAAATTGCAGTCAACGATTTTGGCGTATACTTGTATGTCTTAATATACGATTTATATACGTGTATACCAATGAATTATTATAGAATCCATTTAGATGGGAGATTAACATATGTTAAAATACGTATATAATGAGGCCAGTCGTAGCACAGCCATTTGAAGAAATTAAATATTTAGCATTTACACTTCTTTGGTCTGGTGTCTCCGAGTTCAGCCACTCTATACGCAATACCTTCAGAACTGGGAAAATGGGGACAGTAGTGTCCTAGTACCAGACTTCCTCTGTCTACCCTGCTACATGCGGGATATGGAGTGAAGATGAAAAAAAAATATTGATATTAAATATTCTGGAGACTTACCGTTAAATTTATTTTCAAATAAACAGATGTAAGCTTTCTTGAATTTGTACAATCATATCTTACTAAAACTAAGTAAGGACGGGTATCTCTGAAGGCAGACCGCTTTTTGCCATTTGCAAAGAGTGGGTAAGTAAACTCTATATGCGTTGTTACGTACAATAAGCAAAACTTTCACATCTCTATATATTATATGATGTTTAGTTTTACGCTGTATCCTATGTATAGCAGAGTAGGCATAGGGAACTTGGAAAACCTAACCTATTCCCATTAAGATACTTCCGTTTCTCATTTTCAGCCAAATTCATCATTGAGTGGTAGAACTCAACGCTGATACATTATTATCTGATGCTGCTCTGTATTATTATTGTGGTAAATATAATTGATTTACATATGATATAATTTTTAGACTTATTAACTTTCATACATTAAACGTAGTGACAAATAGATCTCTGAGAAATTTTATGCTTTATTTTTTCCGAAATCGGTTGTAGTTTCTCTATTCCATTATTATTATTTTTTGATTATTGTGCTCTAGTTTTTCTTATAATTGTACCTAACATTTATTGTAAAACTGACAAAGAAAAATATTAAAGAAAAGCTTAATACCAGAAAAACAAAAAAATAATAATATGCATAGTGATCAGTCGTGGCACCTGACACCTGACGGTTGTGGGTTCAAATCCAACTCGAGGAAATGAAATGCTTAATATATTTATTTCCTTTACTCTTGTGTCGAGGCAAAACGTGACGTTGAGTTCCACCACCCATCACCCAATGACTCCAGAATTCAAAAGTAGAGTGTCTTAACACTATGCTCCATCTGCCTTAAGAAAATAAAAAATAATAGTATGCATAATTAATTGATTTAATGATAAGATCAATTCAGAACTAATGGTCAATCCGACCATTAGTTTACAAGTTGCAGTGTTTTAAGTGACGCTACTTTTGAGTTTTCAAAAAAAAATAATTCAAAGCAATTTCGTTTGTTGATTTTTCATTACAATGAAAAAAGATACTGTTCAATGCCAGGAATGGCTTGAAAAACATTATTCGGACTCTGCTCCATAAAAAAGAACCATTTTTTATTGGTATGCCGAATTCAAACGTGGTCGTACAGACACCGATGACATTCCATCTACTGGACGGCCAAATGACGCTGTTATTCCGGAAAACACTGAAAATTATGGGCGATCACAAAGTGAAGTTGCTCGAGATAGCTGACATCCTAAAGATATCAGCAGGCAGTGTACACACCATAATGCACATTTGAGTATGTAAAAGGTGTTTTCCAAATGGGTGCCGCGTTTGCTTACACCGGAGCAAAAACAACAACGAATCGATGATTCAAAGGCTTGTTTGGAATATCATCACAATGGATGAAACATGGATCCACCCTTACACTCGGGAGTCCAATCGGCAGTCTGCAGCATGCAACCAGTGAAAGCCGCCCAAAGCGTCCAAAGGCACAAATATCGGCTGGCAAGGTTATGGCCTCTGTATTTTGGGATGCTCACGATATAATATTCGTTGATATCTTCGAAAAGGGTCAGACCATCAACAGCATTTATTATATAGCCTTGTTGGAGCGTTTGTAGGATGAAATCGCTGAAAAGCGGCCCCATTTGAAGAAAAAAAAGGTGCCGTTTTACCAAGACAATGCACCGTGTCACAAGTCGATGAAAACGATGACAAAAATGCATGAATTGGGCTACGAATTGCTGCCGCACCCACCGTATTCTCCAGATCTGGCCCCCAGCGACTATTGACTCTTCGCAGACCTCAAAAGGATGCTCCGTGCGTGGTAAGAGATTTGGCTCAAATGAGGAAGTCATCGCTGAAACTGAAGCCTATTTTGAAGGCAAAGAAAAATCGTTCTACAAAGGCGTTATTGAAAGATTGGAAAAGCGTTGGAATTATTGTATCTCTCTAAAAGGGGACTATGTTGATGAATAAAAACGAATTTTGGAAAAAAATGTGTTTTAATTAGTTAGTCACACACATTATTGAACGATGTGTTATTAGTAAGTAGTTAAAATTTAAAATTAAATCAGCTTCACGCTGTATCCCGCACACAGCAGGGTAGGCAGAAGGAACCTAATGTTAAGACACTCCATTCCCCAGTAGGTAGTTAATGTACCATACATACGCAGGAAGAACAATAATGTCTGTATTACAGGAAATATTTTTATGGCAGAGATTGTTTTTGTAAGTTCTTAAACCAATGATGCTAGCTTCAAATGAAAGTCAAGGACGAATGGACGAATTGATCACATGATGTAATTGTGTTGTGTGAATTTTGATGCTAATTAGTGTTTACTATTAGTTTCCACGACAATAACAGAATATCTAATCTGTACGTATGTGTGTGAATTCATTGAAAAATATAAAGAAATATGGCTCTCAGTACATCGAAGCTCCATAAGAGTGTGCATAACAATTTTTGAAGAAGATGAAAATGGAAAAGGAATAAAAACGGAAACATGGTAAAAGGAAGTGTCTTAATGGCAACGGTGAATTTTAACACTAGGTTCCCAGGTCACATCTGCCTATAGAGGAGATAACCCATACAATTAGGCAATTCATCACTCTATTTTAAGCAAGTTTTAGGTATAAAGCATTATGCACGTATTGAATTTGAGATAAACTAGTATAAGTTAAGTTTAAACACAAATAAATTGAGATATTAAGAAAATTGTTAAAAGATATTTTAAAATATTTTGCAATTACTGTTGTTGCCGGTCCCTGTTTTATCACAATCCGTCGCAAAAGACAAACGGGCGAATAAATTAAATATTAAATTTAACGAGCTTCGCCCAGCCATTTTGTTGCTCGTAAAAGCTTTCCTCGGGCGCCCCTTCATAGAAAGTAATATTATTATATGTAGTAAAATATATCATAGTGTGTTTTACAAGCACTTACTCAGCTTCTTATTTATTACTCTTACCGATAAATAGATAAATAACAGTTTTAGTTGTTATAAAATTAAATTAAAAAAGACTAACGATTCATATAATAATCATTTTAAATCAAATGAATATTTAAAACTAAAGTCTTGAAGGAGTGCGTCTTAATACTAGGTTCCTAGGGTCCCTATGCCGAACAGTTTTGTGCGGGATACAGTGAAGGTTAAAATAAAGCTAAAAGAAAATATGTACAGTTTTGAACAAATGTAGACAGTGAATAAGTTTATATATAATAAGTGTAAAAAGTGTATCACACAGTAATTAAAATAGATAAAATAAATTTAGTCTAATAAATATTTTATTATACATAATCATTGATGAAAAATAAACCTAGGTGGTCCTAATTAAAAAACTAAACAGGAAATTAAATTAAATAAAAATAAATCAGCTTCATGCTGTTTCCCGCGCACAGCAGGGGAGGCAGAGGGAACCTAACGTTAAGATACTCCGTTTCCCACTCTCTGTCGAAATCTGGAGGCATTGCGTCATGTTGAGTCGCAAAACTCAACGCCACGCTTTGCCTCGACACCAGAGCGAAGCAATGGAAATATAAACGTAAATAAATATTTCACTTCCTCGAGTGGGGATCGAACCCACAACCATCGCGTTACAGTCACACCCTTGTACCGCTGGGCCACGACGGCATACATTAAATACATAATTTAAATTATTTGTTAAGCGTTTAACTATTTCAAATAATTAAAATTAAATATAATCACTTAAAAATTGTCTTAATATACAAAATATTAAAAAATTACTTTAAAATTGGAACAAAACTCAGAAAATAAGATATCGGAAAATTAAGCATGATATCTTTTTATCCCTATATTTCGTTTTCGGGACAATGAAGATTCCTTTTTCCGAAAGAAAAATTCTCACAATCATTTAATATATTGAATTGTTTGCGTTTAGGAACAAATATTTTAAATAAGTAACCTGAATAAAAAATTATGACAATGTATTATTTGTTAAAAAAATCAGCTGGGGTAGGCAGACGGAACCTAGTGTTAAGATACTCCGTTTCCCACTTTTTGCCGAATTCTGGAGGCATTGTGTGTTGAGTAGCGGATCTCGACGCCGCACTTTCCCTAGGTATGAGCTATGAAATATAAATAATAAATAATTCATTTCATTAAGTTGGAATCGAATCCACAACCCATCGTATTTACAGTTGCACGCTTGTGCCCCTGCACCAAGATTGACCTTAAAAACTATTAAAAGTGCACCTCTCGGAAAACTGAATAAGGGAATACCCTACCTACCTTGCTGTATCATAAATACAAAAGCTAAAAAATATCCTTTTGTTTCCAAATTTCCTGCAAATTGTATTTATTTTTTCGCCTTAAATTCTTATCACATTTGGAGTTGACAAATTAAGTCAAGTCAAGTAATTTTTAAAGTAAGTTTGGAGTTATCTCGGAGGTGCTGAATTGTGCTGAAAGCAATTTGAAAGTAAAACTTTCTTTGGCCTTCCGATGTTTTGCTTATGGAGAAGCAAAAATTAAGCAAGTATGAAATAAAGAAGAAGCAAAACAATATTTAGTTTTCAGGTTCACATTGTATTCCGCATACAGTAGGGGAGAAAGAGGGAGCCTAGTGTCAAGACACTCCGTATCCCACTTTCCGCCACATTCTAAAGGTAACTATTAGTTTATTTCTCCGAGTGGGTATTGTACCCACAACCCTCGCGTTACTGTCACACGCTTGTGTTTCTCCATCACAAGCCATAAAAAACATTTCCTTTAATTATTTCCTTGAGTATTACTTATTAAGGTATTATCTGAATAGTTTCAATTTATTATTAGTTGTTTTTTGTATTTTTTTAATTAATTACACAGACTGCATTTTATTTTCAAATCAAAGTATATTTACAAATTTCCCCAAACAATTTACTGAGCATTTATTTGTACTAAGAGCTGGCTGAACTCCAAATCTCAACAACTGCTTGGTAAACGCTGTCTAACAAAGTACTTTAAAGGTAAAATAAAGAACAAGATTTCGATTTCGAGGACAACGTTCGAAGAAGGTACAAATTCCCCTCATTCCTTTCTTTTCTCCTTTATTTAACCAATCTAGTTTGTATCTTCATTAACATTATTACCATAATTTTTAAGCTATTGCCTGCAACTGGACTTATCACTTTATAAATACACTAACTGATATAGAAGAATATAAAAAATACAAACGTTTACGACAAATATTAGTAATATTTTTTTCAGCTTCACACATCCCGCCCAACCTATATACGTTAGGCAGAAGGTGCTTATTGTAAAGAAACCATACGTTCTCCACTTTCCACAAAATTTTCGAGACATGGCGGATCATACGATCGAGACATAGAGTGGCGGAACTCAACACCACTTATTATAATAATGTATTCATAAAATCAGCTTCACGCTTTATCCCGCACACAGCAGGATAGGCAGAAGAAACATAACATAATGTTTAGACACTCCGTTCCCCACTTTCTGCCGAGTTCTGGAGGCATTGCGTGTTGAGTGGCAGAACTCAACGCCGTGCTTTGGCTCAACACCAGAGCGAAGAAATAGAAATATAAACGTAAATAAATATTTCACTTCCTCGAATGTATTTGTATGTTATAAATTTATACATTTCAGCCAATTCGCGGTAAAATTGTTCTAATCCTAGTTGGTTTAACCCTAACCAAATTCCATATAAAGCAAATAATTTTCTAAACTAACATTAGTAACTATTATCCACGATTATTTCTATTTGCATTAATAAATGTAAAACAAACAAAAATGATCATACAACAAACCAGTATTTTACAAACTCTGTGTAATTTTGCTCTGCGTCGGTAATTTGATTCAGAACTATTTGCGGCTACAGTCGACTGTACGTACA
This sequence comes from Heliconius burneyi, assembly GCA_018247715.1. NCBI lineage: Eukaryota > Metazoa > Arthropoda > Insecta > Lepidoptera > Nymphalidae > Heliconius > Heliconius burneyi. The sequence goes on from DWGR01000107.1 coordinate 11,797, forward strand.
TATGCAATTAGTATAATTGAGTTCAACTACTTAATTAAATATCTCTATGAAATGTTGGGAAATTTATCTAGTAATACTAAATGTATTAAACCTCGCTTACATTTTAGAGATAGGAAGTCTTCTTCTTCTTCATCCTGGCAATAATCCCGGCTATTGCCAGGGTCTGCCTTCCTGCTCAGCCTACTCCACTTTGCACGGTCTTTAACGTCCTCGGTGGTTAGACCATTGGCTCTCATGTCCTGCGTCACGACATCCAACCAGCGCTTTCTTGGACGTTTGAGAGGTCTCACTCCAGGAACTGACTTAGCAAGGCACTTGCATCTAACGTCGTTCTTAGGCCGGCGCAAAACGTGGCCAAACCATCTCAGCCGACGCTCTTGGAGCTTGTCTGCTACGTCACGGACAAGGGAGTGCGTGGAACTAAATAAGAGTGCATTAAGTATTGATAATATAATTATAGACAATTATTTATAATAATTAAATATCCATTATAAGAATTATTAAAAGAACCAATAGAATTTAAAATATGTATAATAAACTATGGCGACTGTGAGCCTCCATCGCCTCACCCCAATGTTCGGGCACCGTGAAGCGACACATATCCGAAACTCGTGAAGCCATGTAGAATTTGTCAGCGAAATTTTCAAAGAGCTCCATAACGTTGCAAACTTTGACTAAAATTAACATTATGATTCTTTTTACATCGTACTGCATCAGAAAAGGCAATGTGAATGCTAATTTGGAACTTTAAAATGTTCTTATTTGTACAGTATACCTCTAGCTAGCTCAATTCTATCAAACCTAAGCACACATTTATTTGAATTATTTACGAAATACTCTAATTTTACATTTAAATTACATTGATGTCATTTTAAGATATAAATATTAATTCATGTACTTTGTAAAGTTAACAGAAATAGCATTTATATAAAAGTATTTTTTAATATTGTTGTATCAAAAATGACGAGATGCAGGCGACAAGCTTTCAATATAGCTTTTTTCAACAAACTCGATCTGGAAGTAAAGTGTTTAATATTATAAATTCCAGAATAATATTTTCTTTGGGTTGCTGTAAAGAATAAATATAATACAATTTAAAATTATTGAAATAGAAGTGTTCCTGAATCCTTGACATTCAGTATTTTTTGCTGAGTTATTCCTAATAAGAATAGGATCAACCTGGTTCGTAGTAAAGGCGGCTAAAAATCGTGTGTTAGAATTAGTCAGCGACGTCAGCACGTATGGGCAGACTCTACCGGATTATGACCACCCTCAGAATTCGTACCACTGCGGCGACCGGCACCCGTTCCCTATCCTTTTCTAGAATATGACAATGGTACTGAGGGAGAAACGGTACCTGCATCCCTGGTGTTGGAATATTTCTCCAAAAAAAGTGGCCACTCGTCGAATTCGGAGAGGGCATGTGGTTCCATGGTTTAGACAAGGTAACCGAGGCGTTTGCGAAATCCACGAACAACCTTACCACACTTAAGTGAATTTCTGTTACAATAGGAATTTACATTTAGATACATTACAAACTGACTGCCGTCCATCATTATCTAGAGATAGAATGGCAGGTTTCGTTATTTTTGAGACAAATTCGGGTTATCCGACCGAGCGACACAATCAATATTCAATGTCCCGGCAATAAAATACAGCATAATTTTATGCTTCATACCAGGGTCGCTGTGTTTGTAAGAGTCGTTCGTCAGTCGTCTTGCCAATTTTGAATGTTAGCTTTCTGGCTTCGTGTTGATTCGGTCGATCGTGCTCGAGTCTACGCCGAAACGATCGATGAAACGGATCGACTCATTGAGATATTATTGTTGATATTGCCGCACAGATCTCCTATCCCATGCCGACTGGGTTCACGCACCACAGACAACCTGGGGACCTTCTGCTAACTTCACATCCTTAATAGTACTCGCTTACTTTAGCTTTGCCTAAAGATCGTCTCGTTGTGAATTCTCTACCGCATTTATCAAGAGGAGATTCCAAGGGAACTGTTTGACAAGGCATCTGCGGCGGAATATTCTAACCACACAGTACGTACAAGCTTAAGCACCATCTCCACTATTATGATACACGGCACTCTTCTAATGTGCAATTCTGTAAGAACTTCCTTCCACGCATAACACGGTGTTTTAGAGTCAATACGATTTCCAAAATGCGCATCTACCTCCACCTTACAGGCCGAAGCCGCTTATAACCGCTAATTTTATTAATATGCACGATCTTTCTTATTTAATATATATACACAATTAGTCAAAATAACATATGAACCCATGTCCCACTAATCAACGTAAGTTAAATTCAATGTTGACCTCACTTAAGAATTGCAATATGTACCTATTTCGACCTCGTTTCCGTTACGAATATATGCCGTGGAAATTGCGAGCGCGCCCCGCGCCCCATGACTCTGCGCTATGTAGGGCGTCGAAGCCCTCATTGTTATGAGTTTGCACTCCAACGTACTGGAAAATCACTTAAAATCGGTCTATAAAGGGCATTTATACATTTTAGATTGCTTCTACGATATGTAGAACTAGGAACAATCACTTTACTTAATTGGAAGAGAATCGTTTATTAGTATAGTTAAAAAAACAGTTAAGTGTGAGTTAGACTCGCCGACCAATGGTTCCGTACCAATTACAAAATACATATAACTCTTCGTCACTTTTCGTCACTTTTCGTTTATTTTTATTGCGACTTCTCACTTAGTGCGAAATTTCACAACTGTAAGTTCACAAACGATGCGTAAATGCTCGCATCTCTTGATTGCATAAAAAAAATTTCGTAAATGAAAAGCTGTTTATTAATCTTAATTAGAGCTAAGAGAAATATTTAAGTTTCACTCTTAGTGTCAGGGAAAGCGCGGCGATGAGTTCCGAATCTCAACACGTAATGTGCCCAAAATTCGGCGAAAAATCGGAAAACGGACTGTTTTTATACTAGGTGCTCTCTGTGAACTTGCTGAGTGAAGGGTACAACCTGAAGATAAAAAAAAAAGTTATAATGTTCTTAAATATAACTAACGAGCCAAAACGGTGTATCACCTCATTCAGGATTCTTACCATAATATTATAATGAGCTCAAAACAATTTAGCAGTTTAAATCTCTTTGCATTAAGAGCTCGGCTAAAGCTCTTCCATTCGAATATTTAATAGGAAGGGCTTCAAACTATTCCGTATTATATCCATGTCCATCTATATATGAAACGTATGTTTAGGCAACAATTAGAAAACGGCTTCAACTCAGAGAAATTAATTATTAGTAATAATAATAACTTAAAATTTTAATATTTTCATTTTTTCACTCTATCAAAGCGAACTACGCTCTACAAGACTAAGCGCGGCTTTGAGTTCCGCAACTCTAAAAAAATTTTGCGAAAGGCGGGGAACCCTGCTTACATGCGTGAAGCGTGAAGCTGAAAAAGATGCTTATCATAAATTTAGTTTACCACAAAAATATTTATCATATATTTAGTGTTCTTAATATAATGACAATAGTATTAGAAATAGAGTCTTCAATCTTTATTAATTTTAGTTAAGTGAGTATTTATCATTGGCGGCGCTCTCAGGAACTGTTTGACTTATTTGGATTGTTGTGATACTTGCTGTCGAATCCTCTAACCACACGGGTTCCTTAGGCATTTCCTTCCACGCGACGCAACTGTGGAAGTACCTACTTACCTGTGTTATTGTTTCCAGGTCGATACGATTTGGGTACCTCATCTTTTTCATTAAAAAAAAGATAAAATGCAATATATTTAAATTCAAAAATATTTATCTTCTAAAACAGTCAACGCATTTGGTTTTAAATAAACTATATATTATAATTAGTACTTACAATTAGACTTTATATAAAAGCTCTAAGACAATTTCACCAAACAACGTGTTTATATGAATTTGCTAAAGAACACGAGTGCGCGAACAAAACTTATAAATCATATTATCCCGTTTGTGAGTGACAAACTAACTTACAACTCTCCCGCATGTTTGTCTTAAGAGTTTGTGAAATGTTTGTATATAACATATTATCTAATATATTTTCTTCTAATTACGTTGAGCCCAGTCGCGGTGCAGGGGTACATGTGACTGAAAACGCAACAGGTCATGCGTTCGATACCGCTCGAGGAATTGAAACATTTAATATTTTTATTTCTTCGCTTTGGTGCTTAGGTAAAACGTGGCGTTGAATTGCCGCCACTCAACACGCTGTAACTCTCCTGGAGTTATTGCCGGGAAAATGTTTAACAGTGTCATAACACGAGGTTCCCAGGTTCCCTGTGCCTACCTTAAAAAATGTGGTATAAGGTAAAAAAATATTACTAGCCCGCGGCTTCGCCAGCTTGGACTAGATGATTATTCCTTTTAAAAACAGAATTGACATTTACACAGAAAGTCATGTGTGTTGATGTCATTGAATAATTTAATTTACTCGTTCGGAAACAGCCTTGAATGTTAAATTACTGATTTGTGTAAGAATATTTAATATTCTTTGTAAAATAATTGTAATAAAAATACCCAAATCGATTCGAATACTCAAATATCGAAATCAAATCCTAAATAATTAATCGAATATCAGAATCGAATATATTTAATTGAGAACAAAGTAAATTAAATTAAAAATATAAATTTATCGCTAGTATTACATATAGTTTTTTAAAAAAAAAAAAGAAAAGAAGAGAAAAACATAATTATAGTTCTATAACTATAAACGACGGTTCTATTTTAACTTCATCTCGTGATTGTTCAGGTGCTTAAAAAGACTAAAAAACGTTTGCGAGCGTTGGAAATCAAAGAATTATCTAGAGACTCCATTTTCATTTGTCAAAGTCGATGAACAATGGGCAGCGCAGGATTACCAACGTTTTATTTAAAGTGTCGACTTGAAGGGACTTATTTTGCATTATTTGTATACGCATTAATATGATCTATTAGATATAAAACATCATTCATTATATAAAAGGATTACTTGAGTAGAAAAGTAAACGTCATCGTGATTAGTTACTAGAGTAGATATATAGAACCTAGTGTTAAAACACTCTATTCTCTTCCGTTCCCCACTTTCCTCCGAATCCTAAAGGCATTGCGTGCTGAGTAGCGGAACTCAACGCCGCGCTTCGTCTCGTCGCCAGAGCGGGAAAATGAAAATTTTAAATATATCATTATCCCAACGGGGAATCGAACCCACGACCGCGCTACGCCGGCCGCTGTTTCAAAGATCTAACAATATTCCGTAAGAAATATGTGTCACAATGCACAAAACCAAAAGCTATTTGTTAAAGCTATTGGATGTTTTCCAAGCGTCGACTAGAAGTTTACCACGCGGGTTTATCTTATAACTTTAAAATAAATTACATTATATATATATATTAAAGACACATATTTTGCTTTCGGTAAAACTTGATTTAGGAAGATATATTTTGATTTGACTAATAAGTCAAGACGGCATATAAACAACTTACCGTAGTAAGTGTAACTTGAAAGTTAAATGGAGGACTAATGAACTACAAGCGACACATAGGAATATAACACATTATTTTTAACATAAGTCTAATCTTCATTCGTATTTTAGATTATTTTTAATAAAAAGACCACATTTATACTTGTGTTGAGTAATTTACAATCATACATACTTTTTAATTAATGAATACAAATATATTAAGATATTAATTCTATAATAGAAATATATGAACACAAATATATAAGGCCGTCGTGGCGCAGCGGCACAAGGGTGAGACTGTATCACGACGGTTGTAGGTTCGATCCCTACTCGAAGAAGTGAAATATTTATTTGCGTTTATATTTCAATTTCTTCGCTCTAGGGTCGAGCAACGCCTCCAAAATTCGGCAGAAAGTTGGGAACGGAGTGTCTTAACACTAGGTTCTATCTGCCTACGCTGCTGTGTGCGGGATACTGCGTGAATCTGATTTTTTTCTTAAATATATATAATATTGCCACGTAATATATAACTTTGGTGTGATTTTTAATTATTTGCAATAAGAAATGCTAATTTAATGTATAAGATATTGATACCGTCATCTATTGTACACGCGACAGCAGATTCAAAAACTTCTCGTGTCTTTTGATTACACTAACTTGGAAGAACGCACTTGATGTGCTCAAAGGGATTATATACTTAAATAATTTATATTAATTTCAGCCTGCTACTTTCACGCGATCTCGAGATAAATGGTCTTGACAGACAGACAACAGGTAGATCCTGCAAGGGTTCCGATCTTATATTTTGAGGTACGGTACCCTAATAAAAATAATAATAATATATTTCATAATATACACACGAAATATAAAACACGTACAATCCAGCGAAAATTTAATAAAAACAATTCACAGGAAAAAACAATCCCCTCCGCCAAGTAATAAGTAGAATGTTTACGTAAAAATAAATATTTTTTGCCAGTCCCGACATATTTCCCCAAAATGTTGCCTCGGATCTCACAAAGCATGGCAATGAAGCAGCCGACATGATGAGTAAAGTTCCGGCGCGACGGAAGATAAGTCCCTCCGTTATATCTTCACTTCCTGTCGCTGTTGATGGCTGGTTGATGTAAATTTCCTATTACAAAATCAAACATCGAAATACTTTATTTGTCTTTTGATGTATCTATAGTTTGAAAAAATAACTTGAAGGAGACATACATTTAAAAATATATTAGTACTGTTTTTTATTTAGAATTTGGAGAGAGGCTTTTAATATGTCAACATCGCTTCTATCTTTTTGTATTTTCACAATAATTAAATTTTCCTTTCATTAAAGTCTCAGTGCCACTAATTTAGTTGAAAAGCGGAGAGTCTTAGCACTAGGTTTTGCTACCTATACTACCCGCCTGACTTGTGTTTCTGATCGTAGCAAGACAAGCTTTAACGTACACTAAATAATATTAAAGTACCTATATTGTTATATATCAGTATTACCACAAAATAATGATTTATTATTAGATGCTGTATGTTTTAATAATCATTATTATATATGAACTCTTTGTGCATATTTCTAAAATATCTTTAAATTTTATTGTTTCACAATGTTTTCTATCAACATGTAGAATTGATTTTAGCGTATATTCCCTCAGAGTATTATCAAAGACGATGAATATGGAGATTTAATCAAACACCCGAGAGTGGGACTTAATACGCCATCGGGGTTTACCAAGCTGTTTCTTCTTGATGCATAGTAAATATTTGAATAAAACATAACTTAATGATAAATTGCTTTATAATTATTTGTATAAGCAAAATTTTTTCAAATTTACTTCTCCTTATTTTAGCAATCGTTTTTAAGTTGTTTGATAAAAATAGCTAAAGAAAGGTCTGAAATCAAATTTTAATTTAAATAAAGGTTTTAAACTTTACTATTTTATACAAAAATGCCGTTAGTTTAACATATTGATATTATTATTTGTGATTTATACGAGTGTAAAATACATTATACTGTTTCCGATTATGAAGAACTTCATATATTCTGAAAATAAAATTCAAAAAAAGGCAAAGTAAAACTTGTGAAGCGCCTTTAATTTAAATACAAAGGTTATTGGATTAAAAACAATATATAATTTAGAACTTTATAGTTTAACAAACATAGTACTCATCGGTTATAATTTTTTGGAAATCAATATGTCAGGAAATCGGATTATCTATGCTATTTCATGATAATACCTCCACGAGCTGATAGTAACCAAGTCCAAAGTTTTCGTAACAAAAAAATTCGAATACAATTCACATTTGTTTTAGTTACCGACTACCGGAACACATTACCTTCCATTAAAATGTAAAACATCGCCGTAAATCCCATTGGGCCTATAAAAGGGAAGGTTTTTCCATAAATTTTTAAGTTTATGGATATTGCTTTAGTTATACGATCGTCTGGATGTCTCATGACCCGGACCAATGTGAAATTGGAGAAGCGAACGTGACGTTACATAACGACTAGAGTTTTGATCAGCTACTATAGTTAATAATATTTACATTTTGCAATAATTTTAATAAACCATAAAAGAGAATAAAAACAATACTTATGCATCTGTTTTATTATTGTTAATTGTAAATTGGTCAGTTGCAGAACATAAGTATATGAGGTAATATATTTTAGTTAGTTATAATATTTATCTTAGTTACAATATTTTAGTGTGTATTTCAGATAAAAACTTGATAGTTTTATTTAATATATATAAAAATAAAAAAAAAATAATATTTCTTTCTTTCTTTATTTGCACTGCAATTGCAACTTTATGATTCATTTCATACTTATTTTTGATTAAAATTCTAAACATTTCATTTTCCAACAACATTTTCAAATGAGTGCTTAGAACTTATGCACTGCAGAAATATGAACTAAAGTTAGGGCAACAAAAATGAGCAACATGCGTTGATTTAGAAGCTTCAGTTTTCTGTACTCTAAAGAATTTAAAACTGAATGTTTTATATTAATCTTAGCTTGATATTCTCAAGCGATCACGAGACAAATGTTCTTATCAGATAGATAGACAAACAACAAAGTGATCCTATAGATGTTTCCTATTTTACTTTTGAAGTACGGAACCCTAAAACTAACAGTTGCCAAGAATTTGAAATAAGTTTTGACAAACTTAAATTTATGAGGGCTCACATACTTGATATTTATAAAACACTGAAATACGATAATTAATCGTTAAAAATATATATTATCTTACTACTAACTTCATTATTTTACCAAAAAAATGAGATGACAGTTAATGTAGGTACGGCACTAAGCCAAGCTAAATGTAAAAATTCAACAAGAAATGCTTGTTATCCTCGAAGTAATTTTTTTGTCAATAATATGTTATTTATAAATTAACATTTAAATATGATATCAAAAAAAAAGAAATATATGGCAACATTTTAACAAATTACTCTTACCCACCGACCACGTTTTTAACAAATTAAATAAAATTGTTTCACAGTATTGATTGATTGATTTGGTAGGAAAACCTCATTGAAAATGCAAGCGACTGAAACCATTAGGTAATGAAAGAGCTACTAGTCGTGATGAAAAATAAATTGTGGTTTAATATTAAATTGTTGTAAATTGACTATTCACCACAATACTTAAAATAAATCAACTTCCCGCTGTATCCCGCACACAGCACCTCCGTTTTTCATATTCCGCCGAATTCTGAAGGCACTGTGTGTTGAGTGGCGGAATTTAATGCCACGCTTTGCCACGACACCAGAGCGAAGAAATGGAAATATAAACGTAAATAAATATTTCACTTCCTCGAGTTCACCCTTGTGCACGATGGCCCTTAAAGAAAGTTAAAAACTAGTCATATAGAGTACATATACTATATGCCACACACTCAATGTTTTTTTAGAGGACACTCTTATTTAGAAACTATAACACTTTCCATAACATTTACATACTAAAACACGGATGTACATATTACATTACGGAAGGAATCAGAAAAGGATCCCGCTAAAGGCGTAGTTAATGTTCCTCTCCGGCTTTGTGAATGGAATGAATAAGTAACCTTTACGCTCTTAAAGGACTTCCTGTAAAATGCAATTGTTATTAAATGATATTATTATAAATTAACGAGCTGCCATCGGCTTCGCCCGCTTGTCTGGGTACGATATTATAATTACGACTTAAAGCCTTAAGCCATTGAATATAATATAACAATATTTATACAGATATAGATTGTATACTAATACCTTGAGCTCATTCAAACGACGATAACTTTTTTTTAATAAACTGATTTGAATAAAACAAATTTTATATGTTATGCTAAGTTTAAACAAAGCAATCGGGGAAAGTTTGAAGTAGATCGGTTCTGTATTTTCGAAGATTAGCGTGACCATACATACAGACAGATACGCATACAGACAGACGGACAGACAAGAAATTAAAGCAAAATATTTTTGCTTTCTATTATTCTTTTAAAGTGTCCCTTTATCCATTTGAGGCAACAATATCAAATGTACAGACAAAATATTTTTACTGTTTTATTATATATAAAGATTATTTTATTGTGAGGTAACATTTTAAATTATAATTTAAATCTTATGTAGATGATAATTAGGTGATTTAACAATAATTAAAACACTATACCCAAAAGAAAGAAAGCACAGATACATTACACATACATATATGAAATAGTAATAAAAGATGGCTCTATTCTTTATAAATGATATTTTGAACGCACACTATATATATATATTATATATATATATATATATATATATATAAAGGAAGTGTCTTAATGGTCTTAAACAGAGTTGACTTGTCCACTCGGTTCCTAGGTTACTTCTGCCTATACTGCTACGTGCGGAATACAGAGTAAAGCTACAAAAAACTATAAAACCTACAATTGAACTTAAAAATTTAAAGATAAACATATTATTCCACAACATTGGTAAATATTGCAACATTTAATTCATTTTAATAAAGCTCCCCTTTCAGACAATAGCCAGAATACGAAACGTACCCATTATCTCTTGAAACTACAAGCAAGATTTTGCCATGTTGTATGTATGTATATTAAAAGCCCTTTATTACTGAGGCATAATTAAGCCTCCTTTGTACAACTATAGCGTATTGTGGTATCAGCAATTTAATAGAATATGGCCATACATTTAACTATGTGACCGCATTTTCTGCTTTCGTTTTTTTTAGGTTCGCTATATATTTCGCATATAGCAGGGTAGGCAGAGCAAGAGAGTTACAACTCCAGTTCCCCACTTTACGCCGAATTCTGGAGGGATTATGTGGTGAGGAGCAGAGCTCAACGCCACAAGAACTACTTTAGTAATTACCTTAATAATACATATTTAATGAATTAATATTTCTGGATTTCAAAGATCAAAGTCTATTGCTACTCTTTGGTTCTATACAAGTAACCTTTTTGAATGAAGGTCTGTAAGCATCATGAATATTGGTGATCATATAAATATTGTGGTGAAAAGTCAATTTACATCAATTTAATATTAAACCACATATTATTTTTCAACCCGACCAGTAACTCTTTCATTACCTAATAGTTTCAGTCGCTTGCATTTTCAATGAGGTTTTCCTACCCAAAACAATTATACTGTGAAACAGTTTTATTTAATGCGTGGATTCGGTGGGTAGAAGTAATATATTTAAAATGTTGCCATATATCCAATTTATAAACATTATATTAATATTATAAAAATTAACTTTGATTCACACACAACATTTATTGTTGTTACATTCCTTTTAATACTTAATCTTTATATAGTGTTCTTTTTACTTAAAAGTAATATGAAAATCCAGTCGCGGCGCAGGGGCAAAAACGTGTAAGCGCGACAGGTTTTGGGTTCGGTTCTCACTCGAAAAAAAAGGAATATTTAATGCTTTAATTTCTTCGCTCTGATGTCTAGATAAAGCGAAGTTGAGTTCCGCGATTCAACACGCCTCTCTTGAGAAACAGAGTATAGCTTAGAAAAAAAAAACAGGAAAAGTAAACAAAACGTTCTTGCAATTCGAGAAGAGTGAAATAAATAGCTTGTTGAAACCATAAAAAAGATTGCAGTCATACTTAAATAATAAACACGCCTCATCAAGCATCTCTTTATTTTAGAGTAAACAGTGGGGCGACATTAACCCGGCGGCACTTCAGATCTCGTAGTGCGCCGAGTCGCTCGCGGCCCTGTCGCTCTACTTTGACGTGCTCTACTTCTATGGGCTCTAAAGATTTGAATTCAAAAAAAGCTGAGCTACTGCGCTTTTCCATTTTCATTTTCTATCTATTGATTACTATTATAGTACATAGAGACCGTCGTGGCGCAGGGGCACAGGGGTGTGACCGTAAGGTTGTGGTTGTGGGTTCAATGCCCACTCGAGGGGATGAATTAATATTTATTAATATTTTCATTGCGTCGCTCTGGCACCAAAGCAAAGCTTCACGTTGAGTTCCGCCACTAAAGACACAAATGGAGTGTATTAACGAGTTATATAACCACAAATGTATGACCGCGGCGGTGGCGTTATGTTAAATTTGGTTAAAATTTGTTAACGGATTGTCTTAAGACTTGTTTTTCCTTTGTTTTGAATAAAAAAATATCTAAAGCCAAGATGAGGCGTATCGAAGTATAGATAACGATTGAATGTCAGCCTTATTAATATTTCATAATTCAACTTCTAAGTTGTAAGATCTGTCTCTAAGTAATGTAGGATACACATTATTTAGAGAAAGATTTTACATTTACAACTTTAGCATAACTTTTGTATAGATCTCACAGAATATTTCACAATTTTCTTTGCTGATTATTTTTAAAAACAAATCAAAAGTTTAGTCAAGTTCCCTATTTCTCTTAATGGTAGACACAGTGACACAGTTTATCTAACCGCACGGAGAGTGAATTTGTATTTTAAATTTAAATATGTATTGTCCGTCGTTTTTTACTTAGGAAAATGAATATTGCGGATAACTATGCTGTATTTGGACAAGATCAGGCAACTTCCATAACGCCTTGCTTCGACGCCAGACTGAAGAAATGAAGATATTTATTATTGAATTACCCCGAGTGGGGATCGAACCCACAAACAGTCGCGTTTTCAGTCAACCGCTTGTGTCATCGCGCCGAGACCGGCTTCTATATAATTAGATCAATTTTGGTAAATCAAAATGAAATTATGAGATTAATTTGGCACATAAATGTAAAGGCACTCGTAGTTTTCCCACCTCGTAAATAAATATAAACTCCCACATTGAACAGTTGCGCATCGACGCGTGTGATTTTTCACCGCGCGCGAAGGTGTGTCAAATATAACGCTAGAATTATTTCATATCGTATAAAATATATTTTTTCACGCCATTATAGCTACAGGTTTTGCTCACTTTTATGATATTTACTATTTGAACTTAAATAGGTACGTGAATATTGGGAATATGAGAGAAAACGTTAATTAATATGCCGCATACTCATAGAATATCCCACTTTCTGCAATGCTTATTGGACATTTTAAAATTAAATAAAAATCAAAATAAATCAGTTTCACGCTGTATCCCGCACACAGCAGGGTAGACAGAGTAAACTTAGTTTCTTAAATACTTCGTTCCCCACTTTTTTCCGAATTCTGGAGGCGTTGAGTGTTGAGTGGCAAAACTCAATGCCGCTATTGGCCTTAACAACAGAGCGAAGAGATGGAAATATAAACGTAAATAAATATTTCACTTCCACGAGTGGGGATGGAACCCACAACCGTCGCGTTATAGTCACACTCTTGTGCCGCTGCGCCACGACGTACTCATTAAATTTTAAAATTATGTACGTGATATACTGCAATGAGATCAAGATTAACACTAAATATACCTGCTAAGCTTGTAGTCATTGTAGTCATGCTGGTAATAACAAAGTATTGCAAATTAATCCTTACTATAACTGATAACGACTGAAATTTCATTAATTATTAATAATTAGAAATAAACAATTTTGGGTAGTGCAGGGCAGGTAGACATATTTTTAGCTTTGTCTTGTTACCAGCGCCGGACAACGAAATAAAGTATTAATCGAGTAGGAGTTGAACCTACAACTGTCACACACACAGAAGCTGCGCCACAACGCGACGGTCTCTAAAATACTGATAATCTCTAGATACTGATAATGGAGTGTAGCTGGTATATTGTATTAAAATGGCGTCCTTCCTGACATTTTATAGAAAAATGTAACCCAAGAAACGTTTCAATAAATATTTTAATATATAGCTCAGAAATAAAAACAGTATGAATACATACAATTGCTAAACCAGCTCCTCATTTGATGTTATTGGGTAAATACGAATCGTATGTGTTTCACCGCGTAGGGTTCCTTCGCCTTCCTTATCCTTATGGGCTCATATGTATATTATATACATACAAATATACATTAGTATATAACGAAATGTTATCCGGCAGAGTATTAATCCCGCGGGTCATTAGACGAGAAACTCCCGTCATTGTCGGTGCCTAATTCCCTTAAGCCGACCGAATGACCACATTTAAGAATGGTTATCGCGTTCAGAAAATTACAAATAATATATCAAACAAGTTGTTTCTTACTATATAATATATATAGATAAAAAAGAATATTAATCTGAAACAAAGTTGAATCAAGTTTTGCAATCTATAATTAAGTAATCATTGTGACTGTATTGTGACCTCCTTTCAGTACAATGCGACAGAGACAAAAAAATCAGCTTTACGCTTTATCACGCACACACCAGGGTAGGCAGGGGGTTAAGATACTCCATTTCCCACTTTCTGCCGAATTCTAGAGACTTGCGTGTTGAGTGGCTGAACTCAACACCACGCTTTGCCTCGACACCAAAGCGAAGAAATGAAAATATAAACGTAAATAAATATTTCACTTTCTCGAGTGGGATCGAACCCACAACCATCGCGCATCACATGCTTGTGCCGCTGCGCGACGACGGCGTATGCCTAATGCAATAGTGTTATATATCATTACTAAAAATATTTCTTAGTTTCTCTATCAATTATCCATAGCCATTAACGTACACCATCCCACGTGACATATAGTATCTATTTGGTTTTATCCTTTCTGCTTCAAATACATGAAAAAAATATATCGTGAAAATAGAAATCGGTATTTTATTTTTTTAGTTAAAATATTTGTATATACATTTGTACGATTTATGTATTGGCAACGTATGTAGAGACATTCTACACTCCGACAGGCAGACTTGACTTATCAAAGTGGGGTAATGGAAATACTTCAGGAAGCATTTTCATCTAAACTCTGAGGCATTCACTATTAGATACTGTCATCATTGAGCTCAAGGCTCAAGTAGAACATATTAAGAGTATAAAGACAAATTAAATGTAAACTCTAGAATATAAAAAAATTGGGGCCAGTCGTGGTGCTGGGCCACAAGTATGTGACTATAAACGACTGGTTGTGGGTTCAGAAAGGATGGATAAGGGAAGGGAAGGTTCAGGAGGAAATTCAATATTTTCATTTCTATACTGTGGTGTCGGGAAAAATGCGTAACGGAGTGCCTTTAGGTTAGGTTCCCTCTGCCTACCCTGCTGTGTGAGGGATACAGCGTGAAACTGAAGAAAAATTTAAGCACACGTCCACACCATTAGAACAAATTACAATATTCAAAACAAGACGTCCATTTAACACCCTGCCTAAGAATTACGTATTCCGACGTATTAGAATTACGTATTACGAAGGGTTAACGGGCGCCGGGCACAATAAATCAGAGTTAAGAGAGTCGATTGTGGCCTTTACTGACAAAGGATTCGTACATGACAATGATGCGTACGTGAAGGATTAAACTTCACCCGTAAATTCCATTAGAATCCCAAAGGATTGTACCCTTTCTGGAATTCAATAGGTTTTTATTTATTAAAACATTTCCGGGAGAGCCGTGATTGGAATTACAAAAGTTGTTGGTTTAACACAATGCACACCTTTGTAACTGTCACACCCAAATTTTGTTTTTATCAGTAATCTGAAAATGCTTCGTTTCAGCTTAGCTTAGAAGTAATTACTCATATTTATTATATACTTTTTTTTTTTAAATTCACGCTATATCCCGCATCTAGCAGCACTTCGTTTCCCACTTTCTGCCTAATTTTCCAGGTATTGCGTACTGAGAGGTGGAACTTAATGCCGCGCTTTCGACTTGGTACCAGAACGACGAAATTATATTTTCATTTCGTCGTTCTGGTTAATAAATAATAATTATTATTTTCTCGAATGGAAATCGGATCCACAACGCGTCGCGTCGCGTTAGAGTCACACGCTTGTGCCCCTGCGCTACTGCGGCCTCTATATATAATTAGTTTTATACTTGTTAGTTATTATTTATTATAAAAATATCACATTATTATTATAAATATTTATTTACGTTTATATTTCCATTTCTTCGCTCTGGTGTCAAGGTAAAGCGCGGCGTTGAGTTCTCCCACTCAACACGCAATGCTTCCAGAATTCGGCAGAAAGTGGGGAAAGGAGTGTCTTAACACTGGGTGTCCTCTGCCTACCCTGCTATGTGCGGGATACAGCGTGAAGTTGATTTATTATTATTATTATTTATGTACCGTATCTACGTATGTACGTATCTATGTCTATCTTTTAGCTAAGATAAACAACCAACGATAGCCGCGATTCCGGAGTAGGCATGAGTGAAAATTTAGATACAAACATAGATAAAAGCATACCTTACATTCATTCATCTGTATAATATTTCACAATATTGCCACAAAATAAATTGTGATATTTTATATACTTTTATATATAATTAAGTTTTTTAGGTTCACATAGCAGAGTAAATAGTATTAGGAGATTTAGTTACAATTAAGATACTGTCGAACCTCACTTTCCACCGAATTCTGCAGGCGTTAGGAGTTGAGCTGTTTAACGCCGCGTTTCGTCTCTTTACCAGAGCGAGACCAAAGAAATAATATATTTTATACATTTTTTCCTCGAGTGCTAAACTATCCTGTGAAACCACTACCAATCACTCTTGCAATCACACACTTGTACTACACCTGCGCCACGACTGGCACGTGGTATTTCATGTAATGTTTAACTTTGATTTATATAGAAAGTGAAAATAAATAGATAAAAAATAATTATAATGTAAATTTAATACTTTGAAAATCCATTAGTCGTTTGCACTACTATAGCAATTTCATTTTTTAAAATAACACAATCAAAAGTCTTTATTTCTGGACAAATTCCAAATCCTTTATTAAGTTAAAGTAACATATACTTTGGCCACATACGAGTAACTTTAAGAGTTACAATTGTTTATTGTCTGCAACAAATCTTATTCTCTACTTAATTTTTTATACAAACGTGAATGGGTGACTCTATTTCAAAAAACTACGCTGCAATGACATATTGCTAATCATAGGGAAACCAAAAAGTATCTGCATAATATTCTAAATATACTAAAGCTTTTGAAGCCAGTTGTACCGCAGGGTGTAACTGTTAAGGCGACTGGTTGTAAATTCGATCGCCACTCGAGGAAATATTTGATTGAATTTATATTTTAATTTCTTCGCTCTGGTGTCGAGGCAAAGCACGGCATTGAGTTCCACCACTCAACACCTATTGCCTCCAGAATTGGGCGGAAAATGGCAAACGGAGTGCTAACACTGGGTTCCCTCTGCCTAAAGTGCTGTGTGCGGAATGTTACAGTTTGTCACTGTGCGGAACATTCTGACACAATGGACTCCTGTAAGTAATGACTTCATTATTTCAATGAAGTACTAGTACGTAATATATTTATACAGATTTTGTAACAATCATAAAATGGTTTCTTTTTCGGTGCGAGCTCTTACGATTAAAATTATTTTTTTAGAAACAAATATTTATTTTCAGAGTAGGAATAGGCAGAGAGATTTAGTATTAAGGCACTCGGTAAGGATACATTATGTGTTGAGTGGCGGAACTCAACGCAGCGCTTAGTCTATAAAATACTGGTATTAATTGTAAGGAGGCCGTCGTGGCGCAGCGGCACATAGGTGTGACTGTAACGGTTGCGGGTACGATCCCCACTCGAGGAGGTTTAATATTTAGTTACGTTTATATTTCCACTTCTTTGCTCTGGTGTCGAGGCAAAGCGCGGCGTTGAGTTCTGCTACTCAACACGCAATGCTTCCAGAATTCGGCAGATAGTGGAAAACGGAGTGTCTTAACACTAGATTCCCTCTGCCTATTCCGCTGGGCGCGGGATACAGCGTGAAGGTGATTTCATTTGATTTAATTTTATATAAGTAAGAATTTACAATTTCAAATTAATACGATTCAAATATATTTTTTAATAATTTCAAATCTATAGAGCACTTAGGTAAGTAGAATTGTTAAAAATAGAGCCTTACCAGCAATTTCAAGAATACGCAGCTGCGACAATAGAAATCAGGTCGATGTAGTTTTGTTTGATATTTGAACGGGAACTCGGATTGTGTGATTTGGTCTAATTCTACTATAAGTTTTAAGTTTTTTATATTTAATGTTAATAAAAGTGTAATTCCTACCTATAATACATTTATAACAAACACTAAGAGCCAGTTGCACCACTGGCTGATAAAGTCCCGGACAGCCTTATCTGCCAGACAAGCTATAAGTTTTAGTTTCACAGGTTCCCAATACCAATATCTAGTAGATACACATTTGGCACTGCTTGTAAAACATAACGTAAAATAAGTTCATTATTTCAACATTCAATTAATAAAAACTTTTAAAATAACTGCCGCGACAAGAATGTGATTCTATTGCTAAATAAATGAAATTCAACTTTCTCAATTAAATATAACTTTGTTAATCAAGTATAGTTAAAGTATATCTAACAGGTACTTGTCAAGAACTTCAGCGTTACAAACAAACTCACAAACCAACGTTTTTAAAGATGCAAATTTTTGTCAATCTCTCTCTTATTTTAGAAATCGACTTTTTTATAATGTGCCTTTGTTGCGGCCATTTTAATAAATACAGGTAATACATATAATTAGGTCTCTAACTCATAAGCGAAATCATATTGTTTCAAAACTTGATAAAAAATTAAATTAAAGCTAAAATTAAATGTTATCTTGCAAGCCGACTTTTAGCTTACTTTTTAATAGTAATATGTTATATGATTTTCTCATGGATGGCTTGTTAAAATTTGATCAGAGTAGCGGCATTGAAAAAAACAGGAATCCTCAAAATTGGTTCACCCAGTCGAAAGTTTTGCGGTAACAAACACAAAATAATACAGTTGAATGGAGAACCTCCTTGTACAGAAGTCGGTGAATGTGTCGGTGTGTATTATACACACAAGGAGTAAACAATTTCCTAGGAAAATGGATGGAAGTGGTACCGCCGCTGCCTCGCTAATAGCGCACTTTGCGCATTTCCGACTACCCCACACGAATGATCGTTCTTCCACTTGAGATGAGATTCCTTTCAGATCCTTATTTTAATCTACATTATTATACACTTTTATAAGCACTTGTAGCTTGTCATTGCGATGTACCAAATTAAAAAATCTTTCTTTTTTTTCAACTTCACGCTGTATCCGACACGTAGCAGGTACGCAGAGGGAGCCTAGTGTTAAGACATTCCGCTCTCCATCTTCCCCCAAATTTTAGAGGCATTGCGTGATGGGTAGCGGAACTCAATGCTGCGCACAATGCTTCGATTTAAAAATATTAAATGAATTAAACCTGCAACCTATCACGTTAAAACACAAGCCTGTGCTTCATAAAAAAATGTTTCTGTGCAATTTACTAATAATAGTGAATTGTAGAGAAACATTACATATTATTGCATTGATTATACATTTTTTTTTAAATTTTAATAATTTTTTTTTTCAAATTGAGCAATAAATAATATGCAAGATATTAGTGAAAATTTAACATTCGTGACATTTTTTAGTTCAGTACAGTTCATTTATGGCGTTTGGAGCGTGACAGTTCAGTACAATTCACGTCGCCGATGTCACGTTGTATAAAAAAACACACGAAGGGAATTGCAGGGTAGAATTTTTTTTTAATATCATGATACAATAATGTCGATTTTGGACAGCTAGTACACCGGCAAGTACCGAGTACAAGGAGTGAGCTTGAGTAATGGGATTTCGTTATTAACTTCTGTCGTGGCATGGCGCTTCAAATAATAAGCTATAATTAAAGATATGCAAATTCATGTTATATGTTCAGCTGTGTGGATACTTAAATATTTATTAATGTAATGAGTAAAACTTGTCAACATTTTTCATAAATAATATACAACAAATTCAATTAAAACATCCAAGACAACAGCAGTGTAAATTTGAAAATCATATATGCGTCTATGTAAGGTTCCAACTACAAAAGCAAAAATTCCTTTTAAGCATGTCACTCCAATTCCCAGACCATTGTCGGATTTGAAAAACGCATGTCCGCCTGTCATTGCTGGTTGAAATATGAAATTTGCTTCAATTTGTGAATGTACTAATACAGCTTTAAATGATATTTTGTTTCTTAAGTAATAACAAGTTATGCTGTATATGTCTTGAAATCTTTCGTAACTTTTACTTTACAAATAAAATAATATTTTATTATCAATTTAGAAAAATTTGATGTATATACTATATTAATTATAATCTCATTACAATGCTGGTAATGTCGACATCAACTTTATTAAGTTTTAATTCTTTAGAGCTTAGAGAGAGAAAAACAAAATCAGATAAGATAAATCCAAGAACAATGCCTCTATTTTTATAAGTTTTTGACTATGTAACTTACTGTTGTAGCGGTTCAGTGAAATTTGTATATTGTTTTATGTATCGTAAAAACGCACCCGGCCTCTATCATCTGTAACGTTGTCATATAGGTGAATGAATGATGTCAAAGATGATAAACGAATATATTACAGCACTCGACTTCTAAAAGTGATTCCCGCAAGAGCAATGTTTCAAAACAAGCGGAAAAACGAAGAAGTGTGGTCTACACACCACCTTCCATTAAATTTTCTCATTTTCAAAACACTGAGTTTGCTAGTTTGGTGCTTTTAAAGTAAATCTAATTTACTAAAAAACTATAAATCTTTTAGATACTGTTACGTTTTTGAACAACAACCTCGTTTCAGAATTGGATAAATAAAGGAAACAACATTAGTTGATAAAACTTTATTAAACTTAAATGTACTAACAAAGATATATACAGCAATAAATTGCAATACATTTTATTGGAATGGAACATTTATTATTGGTTTATTTTATTGTAAGAGTTAACTTTTTAATTTTTTAACCTGCCATACAAATATGTCAGTTTGCTCTAGATACATATATATTTCGTTGGGTTATTTTATAAAATTGCAACTTAGCATACTACCCTACATGTGTTACGAACAAAGATGGATAAAAGGTATCATATTTTTTTTTAAATTGGTAAATATAAGGGGCAAAAATATTTTCGTATTGTTTGTACAAAGGAAAATATTTCATTATATTTAACCTCATCATTCACACTAATATTTCCAAACTTGGAACGCTTGAACCACATTTGTGTTACTCTCATTGATACCGCATTAGATCCGTAAGCCGCACAAATTTTATTCGCGGCGTTCATCGCATTTTTACCTTTTTGTAATGAAACGCTAAAATGTATCGAATTTCTTCGTTATATATGTTCATTTTGCTTGCTTGAAAAACACTCCGTAGCCGTAGCTCACTTCTGGCTCAATGGCTTTGTTAATAAGCAAAATATGCGTTATTGGTCAGCAACAAACCCACATGTGCTTCTTGAGACACCGTTGTATCCGCAACTAAATACTGTTTGGTGCGGTTTTCATGCCGGAGGTGTGATTGGGTATTATTTCGCGGATGAAAACGACCGTCATGTTACCGTCAATGGAGAGCGCTATCGTGCTATGTTGGAAGATTATTTGTGGCTAGAATTGGATGGACTTGACATCAACGATATGTGGTTTCAACAAGACGGTGCCACTAGCCGCGGAGAGCTAAATTGAGATAAATTGTTATGTCCTTAATGGAAAACCCGATATTACAAATATAATCATTGTAGGTTATTGAAGCTTTCGTAACACAGTGGAACAGCGTCCGATTGTAAGCGCGATAGCTAGCATATATCGAACCCCACTAAGGGAATTCCTTCTTTTCCCTGCTCTGATACAAAATTCAAAGCCGTGACGATAAGTTCCGTCACTCAACACGCGATGTTTCAAATTCCGACTTAAGGAGGAAAAGTGACTCTCTGCCTATACCATTATAGTCTATTTAGTTTAACAATCTTTCAACTGAGTACTTACAAAACAAAAAAGTTTCCGCTACATTAAGAAATTGTAGCCCCTCTTTCAATAAAACTTGGTAATCTTCGTATTTTCACCAACGGCTTCCTTGAGCGAAGAAAAAGTAATACATTATTTTCAGTTTACAAACTTGTATAACGATTACAACACCTGGGGAACATTTAACATCTGCTAAATACTCTTAAGGTTTTAATGTAGCTTCTCGTAAAAACTTGTACAGTTTTAACTCGGGATCGTTTATCAAAGAAAATGGCATTAAATAAGATTTATTTGCTACTTCAACACAACATAGCAACGAGGCAATGTTTATTCTTTAATAAACATATCAGCTTCACGCTGTATCCCACACA